>JAAGAY010142089.1:0-80066 GCA_011801015.1 Ardeotis arabs
GGCTTAAAAAAAAAAAAAAAAAAAAGAACCCAATCCCACACACAACACACTTCTGCTCATATAAAACTGCAAAACCTCGTTTCCTGCCACAGTCTCATATTGTAACAGATGGAGAAAAGGGGGGAGGGACGGCTTTTTTCTCTCTCTTTCTTTCATTTTTCCATATTATCCATATGTTGGCAATGCACTGCTGTCATAGAGTGGTGGAAAGTTCATTTACGGGAAACTGGAGCAGCTCATAAAACTTTGAATGCAAACCTGGTTAAAAAATAATGACATGAGACCTGAACGGTTTTTGGTTCAGTTGGAGGTGTTCTCAGTCAATTTCTACACTTTGAGCAAATGACTGTATTAAGGGCTATTTTAACCATTAAAAGAAAGAAAGAAAGAAAAAGGGCAACACAGAGAGGTAGCGAGAGTTTAAGAAGTGAGTGAAGCTCCCTGGGTCTCATAATCCATTCCAGGTGATGAGGGAGGGCTTACACTATGTTGCCTAAATCCTTTACCCACCCTTACTTTAGGCCTTTAGCTAACACCAACCAAAAGTAAAGCAGCTACGAGGCAGCCTTGGAAGCCTTCAGGAACGACAAACGCCACTTTCTAATCTTTAGATACAGGCAGAAGATGAAGATGGTTTGGACAATGGGGCAGAACCACAGGCAGCCAAGGACCAATGAGCCCTGCATCAAATTACAAGCTATGTCTCCAGTTAGCCACAGCCACTCACATCCAGGATCCACAAAACGACTTCGGCACCACACCACTACTGCTTTGAAGGCTTCAAGTAACTTTTCAGCTCTCAGAAAAATTACTGTGTTCCCTAAAATAAAATAGTGACCCCATCCCATCAGAGAGGCATGAGCATCTGTGGATCTGACGGGTCTAACAGCACAAGCAAATATTTGCCCAAGATGCTCTTCTCTGAACACACTCCACCCCTGACCCTTGAGGGCTTCTCTTCTCCCATCCTATGGCCTTTTCCTCCTTCCCCTGCCCCCTGTGCAGATGCCTGGGAGCACAGTGTATGAGGTCAGTAAATGGGATTAGCAGTGAGAGTGTATTTGCCTAGTCTGCGTATCTGGAGAGATGGGGTAATTTGGAGACTCTTGGGCAAAGCCTCAGGAGGTTCAGTAACAGCCACAGTGAGTTGCACCCTTGGGTTAAACGGTTCAGCTGCTCTAAATACACATGGTCCATGATTTGGGTGAACCTCGCAGATCAGCCCCTCGGGTAAGGAGCAAAGTTAAACAATGCACTGGAAAAGGCAGAGTAAGAAGAAAAGGAAACAAGAGAAAGTTGGTCACAAACAGCCCATTCTGTCCTCCAACGATGGAGCAAAGGCATTTTCTACATAACTTGGACTGTACGAACAGGAAATCTGTGCACTCATGTATTCCCACAGCCGCACACACGAGGGGTCTGTGCGCCTCTGGAGTGCCTACAATGAATCATTCATTGTCTGTCCTCAGGCTTTCCAGTAGGAAGAAGCTACACATTTGACCTTATAAAAAGCTATAATTTTGCCTGGTAAGACGTGGCCAGCAGTAACCCAGGCCTTGCTGGCAGCCTAAAATACACCAGGAGCAGAGATGGGTTGCTGCTGTGCCGTTGAGTGCTGCATCAGCGTTTCCATACGAAACTACTGTTTTCAAGGCTGCTACAAATGAGCCAAGAAAGAAAAAAAAAACCAAAAGAAATCTGGACCCAAAAATACTTTTCCTTTAAAAATGTATAGGCTATGCTGCAGGGTTTTGGTCTCCAATAGAAAAATTTAGAACTGGATATTCTTGTTTTACAATGTCTATTTCACATGAAGAGGACTCCTGTCCTCCTTGTGATCTTTAAGACAAGCTTGCTCACCCATTTCCTCAAAAAGAGGAATCAAAAAGCTAATTTATTGTTAGAAAAAATGGTAACATAATTGATCCAAGGCTCACAGAGGTCAGCAGGGATAAACAAGGAAGAGAGCATGAAGGTGCTTCTCAGTATATGCAATAATTCGTCTCTTCTGAAATGCTTGTTCAAGCAGCGGCTGGTATGATATCTGAGTGTCTTTTCAGTAACAAAAGCAATAACTAGGATTTTTAGAAGGAATTAGTCATCTCCGGTAAGCTGACTTTCAGCATCTGCCAGGGAAAAGAGTTAGAAAGATGGGTCAGTGGTTGAGAGCACCTGTCTAGGACATATCTGCTCCTTCCTGGATTTCCTGTGCAACCCTGAGGACACTTGGAGGATGTTTTTTGGCAAATTAGTACAAGAACCCGAAAACCCAAGCATGCCCCACGTACACCGCTGGATGCCTGGGTGCTGCCAGAAATGGGGTGCAGGTGCTCTGACTGGCCTCATCTTCCTACTGGTGAACTGGGGATAGGAAAACTTCCCATCCAACAGAAGTGTCAGGAGCACAGAGACATCACTTGTGAATCCTACACTGACAGAGGCGATGCAAGTGTATCAGACAAAGTAGACAACACACCAAAAACTTGCCCCCTCCCAGCTGAGCCAGTGTTGGAGTCAAGACAGAAAGAAGGACGTTCTTCTGCAGAGGAAGGTCCTGCAGACGTCACCTATCCTTGCTGAGAGCTGCTGAGAAGGATAACGGTATTTCAGGCTCCAAACCTGAACATCTTGTGTTTCATGTAATCTCACTGAAAATATTTTGATTTATGATCTCAATTATCCGTTAACTGAAATCCCACATCTCGGATATCATGAAATTAAGCAATAATGAATAAGAAGCTGTGCTGTTGAGGCACTTTACAGAGTGATTCATATTAAATAAGAGACCGTGTAGCCAATATAATAGTTTGCCAGATTAACACATGCCTCACTGAATAGTAAATACTTTTATTTGTGGCTGCTTTGGAAACATCATTGCATTTAGTAATTAGCAAAGCATGAGACTAATAAAATTTACAAAAAAAAAATAAAGAAGAGAAGAAAAACTTTGGGTATGAGGGGAGCTTGTGCCTTATCCAAGCCTGAAGGAGAATTTAAAGATTTAATTACAGTTAATGAGAATGTATTTCAAAGCTGCAAAGCTCTTTTTGTAGCTTAATAATGCACAGAAAGCAACACTGAAGTGTGATGCTCCCATGGGGGTCAAAGTGTGTTGGTCTGGGAACACATTCAAAACCTGAAGGGAAGCAGAGAGCGATCCAGAGGTCAAAGGGGAAAGGCAAATCCTGCCACGAGAAGGTCACTTCTTCTCCAGCTTTTGCACATTAAAATTCCTCTTGAGCTCTTCTGAGAGTTACTACATTAGGCAAAGCTTATAGTAATGAGGGAACCTGAAAAATTGTCCTCCAAGGAGTCAACATGGCTTGCAGAGCCACCTCTGCCAATTCTGTTTACTTGTGAAATGTTAATGCGGTACCGATGACAGTTGTTCGCTTTGACAGCACTGGAGATGAGAGCCCTCTGCAATTCATACGGGGCAGCCAGCCTGCTCTGAGTGCCCAGCCAACATGGTTGAGGCCAAAGGCAGTCCCTAAGGGGGGCTTAGCCCCAGGTTCTGACCTTGCCTGAATGCCAAACTTGAGTCCCCTTTGATGCCATTGCACCTCAGCTGGGCTCAGTGCTCAGTTCCTGCAGGCAGTGACCATTAGCTGGGGAAAACGTTTCCAGTGCTCCGAGCCAGGCAGTATATGGACAAGTGGTGTCCAGACCAGCCATGGGCACACAGTCCAGCTTGGACAGAACAGCCACTAGCCTGAACCTTCCTCCAAACTTCAAATAAATTCAAGCTCTAAGGCTTAAGGCCCAACGCTAATTCCCTCCATCTGCATTTTCGTCCTATTGCTCTTGTATTTTGACTTCTCCTGGTATTTTCAAGTTCAGATCTCATGGCTAGATTTGGGGCCAAAAGGGATAATCAGATGTTTGTGAACTTCTCCGCTCTAAGCTTTCCATTTTCACAAGTGTTGACACATCAGTAAGATTAGAGTCCCAGCTCACATCAAAAACTGTCTCAAACCAATTCCTATCCATCAATTCCACAGACGTTAGAAATCTTTCTCACTGGGGATATATGGGATACACAGACATATTTCCTTTTGACAGCACATGTGAAAAAGCCTGAGGTCATGGGTAGCGTTGAGACACTGCACGTGATGTCAGACAGATCAGATGCCCTCTATGATCACAAAGCTTTCATTGTAAATGTGAAGCCAGCTGCCTACATACACTTTCCAGGTAGAAAGGAAAACATAAGCCATAATCAGTATTTGTAAAGTTCCTAGAAATCCTTGTAAAAAAGGCACACAGACCTATTTATCTCGAAGTGCTCTAAAATTATACTATATATACACTACTGGAGGACTACAACTGGTATTAAATGTTCCCATACAAAGTAGTCAGTCACCACAATAACTAAAACGTGAATTACTTTCTACCTGGAAACTACCGGTTGTTATTTCTCCCACTGAACGCTCAAATGTGTCTCACCAAATCTTTGAATGAATTTGTTGCTTGAAATTTTGCTGCATTGTACGAGCCTATTTCAATGAATATTTTGCAAACAGTGAATTTCACATAGCTCACAGTCAAATTTAGAAATTTGCTCCATATTGAATAATTATAGAAGCTCTGGTACTGCACGTGTTCCCCATTTTGATGGCTATGTACTAACAGCTTGCAATGCATCACAGGAAACATGCGATGCAGAGTTCATCTTCAGAGATAATTTGAGCAAACACATTTCATTTGCTTAGAGAAAATCGTGCATCAGAAACACCACAGTTGGAATAATCACAGAAAGATAAAAAAGGCTACAGAAAAGGTAAAAAAAACCAAACCCCTCAACACAAAAAACATTTAAACAAAACATTCATATAAAAAGCAAAAATAGTCACAAGCTGTTTTGCCATTTGGTTTCCAGCCCCAGTTTACTGAGTGAAGGGTGTTGAGTGAACAAAGGAAATTAGTTACATTTTTGAGGGTTTGACACAGCTTAAAGAACAATTTTCATGACATCAACAAATAGTTTGATTTGGAATCAGAGTACAAAATTCAGCTCACTAGCGAGTCCTTACTGGGGTAAAAAACTTCATCCTGCAGGTGTGCAG
This sequence comes from Ardeotis arabs, assembly GCA_011801015.1. Classification (NCBI taxonomy): domain Eukaryota; kingdom Metazoa; phylum Chordata; class Aves; order Otidiformes; family Otididae; genus Ardeotis; species Ardeotis arabs. Next base: position 5,067 of record JAAGAY010142089.1, read on the forward strand.
AACTTAAAAACCAAATTGAATCCTTCCCACTCTTGAATATGAAGAGTAAATGTTATTTAAATCCTTCTACCTTTTACTCAGTAAATCCATCCCTTGCAGCACACCACGCAGTGGATTCCCATACACACAGTCTGTCATTGCACCTGCCCACACGTCACACAAACATCAGGTATTTGGCTGGAACAGCTGTTACTAGACCACTGCATAGCTAAAAATGGTGGACAAAGATAAAATAATTTTTTAAGGTCCACCCAGCTATCTAGGGACCCCACTTTTCCTTCTGTAATAAACATAAGAACTGCAGATTACAGATTTTCATAGACATGTCAATAGTGAGAATTTTGCCCTAGAAGAGGAGTCTATGCCAATGAGGCCAGACAGGTTTCCAGGCTGGCGCTGGGGTATCAGCAGAAGCTCAGGGCAAAAGTACATCCATCTGTGGGGACATAGCAGACATCACATGCCCCTTAGCACTGCAGGGATGAATTCAACCGGTGGTGAAGACATCACCTCTGTCCTGCTGTCGGTTTTCCAGTGGTGCCACAACAGCGCTCTGGGGCTGCAACCACACCAACCAACAGCTAACAGACAGTGTCAGTAAACAGCACTGGAGCATATGCAAGGTAAGCCCTGGGGTTTTAGGACCAGGAAAACCATGCTGCAAACCACCATCTGTGTGCTGCTTCTTATTTCCACTCTTAGAGCAAAAAAATTTTGCAGTCACAGAGCACTTTCCAGTGTGCCACAGAGATGTACAGCATCACAGCAAAGTCACGTACAAGCATCGCCTGGGGGAGGGGGAAACTTCCTCTTGGCTATACACTGCTCCATTAAGTGATTATTTTGGAAAATCTCACCTCTACGGAGCATTAAGAGGTACCTCTGGATCCCCGGATGGTCAGAACCCAGCAACAATCCCTATCATACTTGTACAATACCCTGTACTGGAGACAGCGATTCAGAGCAGCTTGTCTCGCATATCCAGCCCTTGGGCCACCCTGCCGGGATATGCCTGCAGAAACTGGAGTCAAGTCAACATAAAAACTCCAAGCTCATCAAAGCCCAAGAGCTTTGCTTAAGAAACCGCCAAAATCCTAGGACAGGACTCACACCTTGAATCCTCTTTAAAACCACAAATGACGACTGGCTGGATTTTTGTTCACTTGTTTGTTCATCCTTAGGAGAAACACATTTAAAAACAGTTTTCTCTTGCCAACAAGTTGCTACTAAGATCCATGGGCAAAACCCTGCAATTTATTGGTAGTCTAACACTATTTGCAAAGAAAAAAAAAAGTCAAAATTAGATTACAAACATAATAAATTGCCTTCCCAAAGGCACCCTGTGCATCCTGCAGCCAGCACAATCCAGAGCCACCAGCAGTCCTTCGCCAAGGCTGCTTAGCCAAACCCAGCGATGGCCCGCATGAAGTTCCCACCAAGGGCACTCAATGGCTACCTACAGAGTAGAGCTGATGGTCCATGGACCCATCCTTGCTGCTGGGATGTTTTACACACCCAGTTCCACCTTTGACCAAAAAGGTTGTTGGGAGACACTGTACGGAGCCTCCACACTCCAGCTCAGCAAAGAGCTATGTGCTGCAGAGATGGGTGTTTAAATATTGAAGAGCTTAGCAACAAAAGCTAGGCACACAGAGCAGGTAAATCATTTAACAATTTCTCCGTGTTTATTAGCCAAAGCAAATATTCACAGTGTGACGTGCCAACAGCAAAAGGTGTATTTTTGTTTGGACCAGGCAAGAGTTCTCTACTCAGCTGCAGCATAAACTTTATTTTCTTTTCCAATTGTGGAGGAAAAAAAAGTAATGACATTGCACCAAACAGGCGCCCATAATCCAGCTGTCCCTGAAGACAGAAGCTATCCCAAGGGAAGAATACACTTTGATTTGCTAATGCTCTCCTGCTTCCCTCTGGTTTGCAGTTCAAGTAGGTGTCAGTCTCCAGGAAGCTCAGAAATACACTCTTAACCTCTCGGAGCTCAACTTCTCACAGTAACACACTAAACATGTCCTGCTCCAGGAGCTTGTTAGGTTGAGCAGGACTTGTCCTTGTCAGTCTGCTGCTCAAGTGTGAAAATAATTATTCCTTTGGCACTTTATTCAGTTCCGTTGTGCTCCTTATTACAAGTATCAGAGCTCATTAGCACAAAATATAGTGTCTAAGTAGTATTAATGCAAAGCAAAATATCCACGTAAAACACGAAGATAAAGAGTTTAAAATCTATGTGTAAAGCTCAATTTCCCAAAGTTTCAATGGGCACTAAAGCCACCTAGGTTTGGAAACTCTGGGAAAAATCCTTCTGGTCTTGGTGTCCATAACAGCCCACTCAAGCAATCCAAACAGATGCTTTTATTTAGGCATTTAAGAAGGAAAATCACAAAATCCCAAGCACAACAAAAGCTTCATGAGGCTGCATGACAGTGGAGGGGAAAGCACTCTGCCATGGGCTGGGGCAGTCTCTGCGGAGAGGGAAATGGGGCTCTCAAGCCCCTCTGTCCCACTACCTGGCACCATGTACCTCTTGGGCCTGTGCTGTAACCAGACAGGTCACTCCCACCACAGGATGTTTTAAAATGAGAAGGCCATACCCTCTCCATATTTTGTGTTAGATATGTACAAACTGACCCTGTGCTATGAACATTAGATACTTTAGCATGATAAGAAGAGAACTTAGGACACACCCTTTTTCAAAGACTTCATCATTGGCCCACTTAGATGTCCCGTTGTGTTGATAACTGTATATCCTAGTCACGTGCTATGTGTATTGGAGGGCAATGATAAACAGTTTCAGGGTTACAGCTTCCACCCGAGACTCTAGATCCTTCCAGTTAAGCGTGCAAAGCTGAGGTCTCTTGTGCCTTGAAAGAAAACTGTTGACAGATACAGATCAAATAAACCACAAACATCACAACTACCCTGCACATCACAACAACTCACTTCGTCTTTCCACCGAAACACCTCGAGAGGCAGAAAAGCTGTGATGTCTCCTTCACACACACAGACATTGCACCACTCACGGTCCTACCCCACCGACCGCTGTAATATTTCCTCGAGGACTTATTCCTCGAGGCTGGGACCCACTTCCCTGTGCTGGGGGAAACTGGCCGCAGCTTCCCAATATTTCACTTCCATGAGAATAGCAAAGCTGGGCCAGATCACAAGACAAAATACAGGACCGCGTCTCTTAAGAACACCTTGAAATGTTTTCTATCAGCCTCAGAGTATGTTTTCTGTACATTAACCTAAGGAAACCGCAGTGGGCTGGGCTCAGCACTCGCTCTTGCCCACCAACCCTCCAGTGTGTTTTGCAAGGTGCAAGCACAAGCCCTGTTGACTCCTTGGTGTTAATGGCTGCTCCTTCCTTTACGGGCTGGTCCGCTGCTCCTAATCAGTCACTCAGTAAAAAGAAAAGGAGCTGGTCTACGTGCTCAGAGGCTGGTGCACACGTAATTAGCTCACCAACCTCAGCTGCCGAACACGAAGGTTAAACACAAGAGCGGATATGAACTTTGGACGCTCATCAAAGATACACTTGGTAACAAGGAGAATGTTTAGAAAGGAGATAAACATAGCTGTGAGGAAGGCCGGAGAGTGGGGTCCTAAAATGACTGCTCCCACAGAGGCCCCCACCCAAAGGAGTGCTACCCAAAGGGACAATGACGCAAAGGCTTCATTGCTGCCATTCACATGCTTTACATCTGAAGCTACACACTATACGTCCAGAACCACTTCTCACGCTGAAGCTAACCTGAGAGCAGGCAGCATTTGTATTGCAAGACATGCGTGACTTGCATCTTCCTGCATGCTCTGTACTGATACCAAATACATTTTTTTGTCCCCTTATCTCTCTTCTCTAGCAAATGTTGCTTCTGCTTCAATATGCAGTGAGTTTGGTCTCAAATTAATGGGAGTCGAGTAGTACGCAATATCACAACTGCGCTGTTAATGATAGACAAGAGCAGCAGACCTCAGCCTCCATTGGCAGGACAACACTCACGCCTGAGAGCTGGTCCACAGTGAGAGGTGCTGGTGAAGAGTCTCAGTGTCAAAAATTAGAATGAAAAAAGCAGTGGGGGAGAAAAATAACAATAATAATAAGAATAAAAAAAAACCATGTTTCCCTTCTAGGTTCCAATTTGTTGCTTTTTTTTTTTTTCAAAGGAAAGTTAGAAAAACAGAATTTAAAAAGTGAGGCTAAATTTAGACAAAAAAATGTAATTAGGGAAAACTTAGGTTTTTTGTTACTTATCTCATTGAAACAAATGCTGCCTTACACTAAGCAGCTCTCTTCCACAGGAATGGGAGCGCAGAAGGTTCCTGACTTCCAATCCTCCTTCTCTGGAAGTAAACAGGAAAATGGTGCAAACAATGCACGCATGAACTCTCTCCAGTAACTCCAGTAATGGAACTCAAAGTAAGGTTGTTCTGAATGACCATGGGATACAAAAGAGGAAAATTGTTTCAATCTGATATATTTCAATGACTTTACCAGCCTAAGAGCTCTTCCTCTAGCGGAGGCTGTGCCTGGCACAATGTCTTTATCGGATCCTTTATCTGTACAGAGGAAAGAGTGCCAGACCCATTGCTTCCGATGAGTGTACGTCATTGTGGTTAATCCATAACATCCCTCATTACTTCTTCATATACAACAAGGGGTTGACATGATGCTCTACGTGTCTGTTCTCCTCTAACATCAACTCTGAAGGCTTCCACCAGCGCCAGCCCCACCTTGAACTGATGCCATCTCCAATGCTCCGTGAGAAATGTGAGGGTTGGCTTGCAGCAACTCATGCTGCTTCCCACTTCAGTCGTAATCTAAATACTGGCTAAAATAAACAGGTTATGGCTTATATTGTCACTGCATCGTCCTGTCCTGAATCAGTTCTTATCATGGGAAACTCCCACTGAGTCAGAGAAAGTTTGTCTTGAGTGAGGGCTTTGGGCTAGGAGGAAAGGTTTAAACCACCAGCGTAATTTGGTGGTACATGAAGGGGAAAAAGTCCAGGGAAGTGATGAAAAGGGTTTCATTTTGTTTTGTGTGGATTTTTTAGCTGAACCAGCTTGGCTCCACAGGGAAGGGACAAAATCTGTAGACCTTACAAAGAACCTATTAAAGCAGTCACAATGCAGCAAACTGGCCACCCTTATCCAGAACTGAAACAGATCAGTTGCGGAGATAACATCAACTTGTGTGGTCCTTGGTCTCCCAGTTACTTTGTCTGGGCAAGGCTGTGTTGAAAGATGAGAGCCCCCAGCCAGAAAATCCTCTGGCAGCTCCCTGCCTAAACATACAGAGTTTTATCTTCCTCTCCGGAGGCCCTGTTTCAGCTTTGGAGAACAAAACCAGTGCTGGCCTGTTCACATAAGAGCTCTCCTGACCAGCTAACCATGCCATCTCCTAAAACAAGGGCCTTCACTAGCCCTGCAGGCACAGAATACACACTTCTATACGGATGTCTTAGACATACAGGTTTCCCTTCTATACTTATGGATTGAACCACCCATCTCGGGTTTCAAACATAACAGTTACCTGTACACTATCTAGACTTAAAATTACAGGAAAATAAGGATGCTCCCATCTTCCTACAAGCCAAGCTGCCTGGACAGAGAAGCAGATTGTGGTTTGTGCTGGAAAACAGAGCTCTGACGAGTAAAACCACTCCAAGCAGCGCTTTCAAGTCCAAATGTAGCTATTGAGAGTATTTATTTGATTATTACCAACCGCTTTTATTCACTTTGTACAAAATTTCCGTTGCAAGATACTTTCCTGAAGGCCCAAAGGACTGCTGAGCTGCCTTTAATCAAAACTGCAGCGCTTGCGTTGCAGGTGGCTAACAGCATACAGCAACTTGCACTTGTGAATCTCGGAGGGGTTCAATGGGATTTTAACTGAAGGACATGACAAGCTCACATGTCAACAGCACCAAGTGGAAAAAGGAAGTCTGACTCCCAGCTCTGGTGATGCTCTGTATAGAGATCTCCCTATGTCTGCTACATTAAAGGGCTACAGCTGGACACCACCCTGACAGCCTTTAGGAAAAGGATCCGGAACTGGAGGAAAAAATTGAACTGCAATAATCTTTACCTTTCCAGGCCATAGCTGAAATTCTTTATGACAGGTAGATCAGGAGTTTCATGAGTTGTCTGTATTTAATTTGTAGGGGATTTCACATGAAGGTGTAATAACAAAACCAAACTAAAGGGATAAAGAGAGTCATCATGAAGAACACAGTGGTTCAAACCAGCCACCTCATAGCTTGCTCCATGAGGTATTCCTTTGCTTTAACTACTTGTCAAGCCCTTTTTGTGCTGGATTAAACCTTCCTGATCAGCATTTTCAGCACTCTGTCATCTCACTGAATCTAGGCATTAAATGTCTTTGTTAATAAAAGTGGTTTGGAAGTGCATCTCTGTTTGCTAATGGGTCCTCTTCACTCACATCAGTTTAAGCATCCCAGAAAGCTGTACAGCCAAATTCCCTCCTTGCCCTCAGCTTCCCCTGTTCTCTCCTCTCCACCTGGCTTTACAGTTTAGGATCCTGTGTACTCATGGGCCATCCACAGCTCTCAGATTATGGAATGACTGGCTGGCATTCACTGCACCAAATAAAAACAGCATGGCATTTCAAGGCTGTGCCCAGATGAGATGCCGTACTTTGTATGGTGCAGCTGTTCCATTGTGTAGTTTAGACAAAAAGTTCCCATGAATCTAAAAACTATGAAAACATTTTGCCGGGTAACCTACAACAGCTTCAGCTGTGTGCCAGTAACGGGAATGACAGCAATACGTTAATCCAATAATCCTGCTGAATTTAATACGTGAAGGGTGTTCTGCCTTGCAACTCTTTTATTCCTATAATTGGTGGATGACCCAGTTATTCGTTTATGATTATGATTTTTTTTCACTGCAGTAATTAATTCTGTGATATTTTAAAACCTACTGCATTGTTTTCAAGTTGTTGAAATGATCCACGCATCTCTACATGATACTTTAAATACCAGACCAGAGAAAGAGTTAAAAACAAGCAACAGTAATCCCCTTAAACATATTGATTGGTGCCTTTAAGACATCCCTTTTTTGTTCAGAAAAGGCAGGACATTTTTTCCAGGAGACCTTAAAAATTATCAGATAATCAGTAGAGTGATACCCAGGACTGTTCTCTTTAAAAAAAAAAAATCCCTTTTGGATTAAATATTTTGCTCGAGCTATTCTAAGCAATTAGAAATAAAGTACATTCTGAAATGTAATGTTACTCGAACTAAAAAGTACTCAATACTTTGTTTTGCATGTGCTAAATCAAGGTGCTTTGCTGGTTCCTGATTCATTGAAGAAAGAAAAAGGGGATGATGGGTGAAGGTCATTTTTTCAGGGAGAAGGTACAGGCAAAAGCATTGTTGCCCAGCTCCTGTTACCCGCTGCAGCCAGGACAGATTTTTGCTGGATTAGTGCTGGATGCTGACCTTAATTACACTGAGGGAGCTGGCATTACCCAGAACCTCAACCTACAGGATAGTTATTGCCTAGAAGATTTTCACCTAGGGCTCTGAACAGGACACCTAGTTTATACTCCCAGACCTGCTTGCTGGCTGAGGCAGGACTTGGAGAAGGTGGCTGTACCTCTTGGAGCCTTTACATCTATCTTTTCCCCTTCTCCACCACCACCATTCTTTGCCTGGCTTCTCTGGTTAGACTCTAAGCTCTGCAAAGCAGATGGATCTCCCATCACAGCAACAGCGGTGTCATGATCCATACCCAGCCTTTTCTAAAATGGACGTCAGTATAACGTTATTAATCACCAGAGTCAAACATGAATATGCATTTCCTATTTTCTGTCTCTTGGTAAATCTTGGTGGCCCCCTCAGGATGTTCAAGCTGTCATTTGACATAGCACATGGACCAACTTTGAGAGCGTGACAAGTTTTGGAGAAGCAAGGGTGGACCAGTGCTGCAACTGAACTCCTGCTCCTGCTCCATAACAGACAACACAGCAATTTATTCATTCCCTAGGACTTACACTCAGTAGCCTCTTCATTGTAGTATGATGTGCTATTAAGTAAAGATAATGGTGAATGTAACCACAGGCACTGAACAAACGGCTATTTGGAGATATGTCAGGCAGCTAAATAGGCCCTTATGAGGCCAGCGCCACCAAATCCAGGACCCAGATGCCCAATTAGCTCCATCGTGAGCCAGAGAGCTGGCCCACAGCCTGTGTTGGAGGGAGACAGATCTTTCGTTAGCACACAGAGGCAACTCTGATCTCTTCCACGATGCATATGACATACTCGTATGAATGCATTTGGGCTAACAATGTGGTTACTTCAGCAATAACACTAACGAAATCTGATTTACCACTAATTTGCAGCCCATGTTCCTACACTGTCAATGCAGCAGCCCAAGTTCCTCCCTCCTCGCTGTCACCATCTTTTACATCTCTCTCCAACAAGAATACTCTGTTTTTCCCCCATGTCTCATCATTCACCCTAGGGTAACCTCAGCTTTCTAAACATCCCCCACCCTTTTCCCAAGCAAGCAGCAGTATGTGCCGGGGCTGCTGCAGAGCCACTTCCCTGCTGATACAGGAGCTGCTGTGGGTGCAGATTAGGATGCTAATTGCTGCCGCTCCCAATGCGTATGTGCTAAAAACAAAGAAGAGGAGAGAATGGAAGGGGCAGATAGCACAGGAAATATCAGGTAGGACCAACATAGTACTACCTTCCATCTTCATTTTGCTGACTAGCAATAAGACAAAATTTTCTACTGGGAGAATCATTCAAGCTGGTCTCAGAAATACTGCCAGGTTGTAAGGGCCATCTGGGTCTGGATGTGGCAAGCAGTGGCAGACGCATGCTCAGCATCTCCATCCCTGTTCCTGGGATCCTACCCAGCTGTCCAGGGCAGTGATGTCTCCTATAGCACAAATAGCCCTTTCCAGAGAGAAGTCACAGCTCGATTCATAGGCTTTTGTGAAGGCCGATTCAGCTGGGGCTCATTCATGCCTTTTCTCAGCCGCAGAAACTAACGCTTCCTCCTTGTGCAGTCCCGTGGCTGTTGTGGAGCACGTTACTGCTCCAAGTGACCACGGAACGGACTCCCTGGCTCTGCCCAACGCACCGGGCCAAGCAGGTTTGCCCTAACAGAGCGCAGAGACTTAAGCCACCTCATTCAAGCCACCCAGGCCTGGGGAGCGTCTTGCACGTGGGAGCGTGCGCACACAGCGCTGGCTGCCAGAGCCCTCCACGCAGCCCCGAGGCAGCCTGCAAACCCCATCAACCGTGGGCCCTAAACTTCTCACACTGCTTGCTTTTTCTCTTCTCTCCTCCTGATGTCAATTCCTGGTGCAATCCCAGAAATAACATGGACAAATTCTTGCCTTGCTATTTTTGGCAGCTCCTCCCACCAAGGAAAGAGAGATATTACACTGCGGGCTATTCAGGCAAGCTGGCACGCCGGCCACAAATACGCTTTCTAGCCCATACGGGTCTAATGATAAATCCTGGCCAAGCTGAACAGTTTTGACTTCAGAGCATGTTTGGAAGGGCCAGCGCTGTGCTAGACAACCCGCCTCCGCGTTTAGAAGGTGCTATTTATTTATTAAGTATATTTAATGAGTAGAAATAGAGCTGCGTGGTGGGCACAGTGACCAAGGGTGACTGGTGTGGGAGGAGAGGCTCCCAGCTCTCCTGGCAGGTTAAACACATGCTGCCTGGCATCACCACCTGGATTGCAAAGATAAGTAGCTGGGTGATCACCTTTTAATCTGTGCGTAATTAGCAAGAGGCAGATGTCAACTGGTAGAGAGGCCAAAGCAAACAAGGCTGTTTATGGACACTAAGCCACAAAGAAACCTCCTGTATCTGACCTGGCGTGTCCCAAAGACACAGGCTTAGAAATAACAACATGCAGCGTTTCATCGGGTTGCCGCAGAAGCTGCACGCTGTGTATGGTACATCACAGTACTGACATGTGAAAATGCAGCTTTGTGTTGTGGTAGGTGGTAAATGAAAGAGCAGTTTGTTACTTTGGGTTTACAGAGCGTTTACTACACCATGGCACTGCTTCTAGGAGTTTCTCTCCAGTAACAACAATAATACTCTTGGATTTTCCCTTTTTCTTTTTAAATACAGCGCCCACGCAAAACTCAAAGCAGCACGGAACTGAGAAACACACCAAACAAGGGTGTTTTAAAGAAAATCGACAGATTGTTTTTAAATTTACAAGTCCTTCAATGGCCAAAAGTCTGAAACAGTCCCAAGATGAAGATTTTTATGGAAAACACATGGGATCTTTCATGCTCATGCATAATAGATGGGTTGCACCCAAACGAATCCTGCCAGGCCTAAAGATGAAATGTCGAATCATCCCTTTCAGGGCAGTGAACCTACAATTTGGTCCCAGAAGGTCTACCTCTTTCCCAGCTGAAGCCTGTTTAGACAAAAAGATAAGCTTAGACTAGGCCAGTTTAGATTCTACTCTAATTCTACATTTTTACAAATTCCTGCACTGTTCAGACCTAAGAATTTAATTCACCTGATCACAAAAACTCAAGTCAGACAACATTTGGATCTAGAAACGGGCAAGGATTTCCCCAAAGAGGAGGTTGGCCAACTTGTGGCTTTGATTCTGCCAGGCCAGATGGAGTTGTCCAAAAGGCTGCCAACTTGACGATGCTAGTAAGAAGAAAGCCCAGATGTTTGTAACTGCTCACAGGTCAGAAACTCACAGCACAGCCCTTGCAGTTAGATCGTCAAATATAGAAATGCTCAGCCTTCTCAGTGCTTTTGAAGATGCTGGATCACAACAACTGACTGGACTGCCAGCAAGTAATTCTCATCGCTTTATAAAGCACATTAGGCTGCCTAAACAGGAGTACTACTCTGTGCTATGGCAGCTATAATTTTATTGAATATTGCACACGGATTCTTGCAAAGGAAGGCCGCAGGGACCTCCATTTTAGTCCTCCTCTGCAAATGCCCATCATGTTCCCGAATTTTCTGAGCTGCAACTTTTCACACCGCTTTCTCTGCCAGTGTTGGCTTTCATTCTTTCTTTTAAATATAAACTTGGAGCAAAACCTCTTCAGATGTTTTAAGTTACAAGTGTGTCAAAAAAAAAATTCGTTTTCTATGTTAAAAAGAAAGTTTTGTGTGCAAGGAGACAGACAGAAGGAAAGAAGCGGGGAATAGCTCAAAAATGGAAATACTTGAAAACCTGAAACTTGGCACGAGAACAGTTCCTGACAAAGTGCACGCTCTGCTAAATTTAGAAGAAATTGTGGTTGTAAAATAAAGCTATGAACACTTGAGAGTACGCCCTCACGCTCAGACAGCAGAGGACACTTCAGATTTAGCTATTTACCCACACAGGCAGCACGCACCTGCCTGAGAACTGCTGTTTGCATCACAAGTAGCAATCGCACATAAGGACCCTCCAGGACTAAAACCAAAAGCTCCCATAGCTTGGGATAAAAAGAAAAAATGTTTTGAAGAGCCAAGGACCAGTGCATACCAAGATACACAAGCAATTTGAGGTATACTAAACCAGATAGGCAAAGCCTTGAGTTTGGGCCAGTGAGCCACAAATCACTAATTAATGGCTTATCTGCACCAAATAGCAACCCAGTGCCTCTTTCACTTAAAAGTCAGAAAATAAATCCAACTAGACCTCCCTGCTGCTGTAAGAGCAACCTGCCATTCCACAGCCGTACTCCTCCTGGTTTAATCCTCACTATTTCGTTCAGTCACAAGGGATACAAGGGGAGAGGCAACACCAAGGTAGTCAAAGCACAGATGGCTTTGGGGGAGCTCCTCTCGTGGCAGAGGTAACGTCCCCAGGATTAAACGGGATGCATGTCACCAGAAGCAAGTCCCAGCACACCAAGGACAAGTAATCCCTGCAGCAGGGAGCAGCAGCTAGATCAGACACCTTTATTTGGATCAGGCCAGAGCTGGAATTGTCTCAGGCTTCAGTAACAGGTACAGTGAGCACTCCCGACCACAGAATAATTTTCACATTCACACTCAGAAATGCTCAAAGAGCTTAGACATTCATCCCCAGCCCCCTACAATCCACCTGCATGAGAAGAACAGGCTGTTCAAGCAAGGCCAGATTAAACCCAAAGTCATGGGTAGCACGGGGGGTGGGAGAGGGTCAGCAATCTTGTAAAGGATTGCAGTGAGGAGGAGAGATCATGTTCCTCCTCTGGCTGGGCAAGCAACAAGTGATGCAATTTTTAAACTGGAAGAATAATCCTTCAGTTGAGACTGGGACTTGGACACCTGGACAGACATGGATATTCTTCTGTCCACAAGTGTCCACCTGCAAAGTTGCAGGTATCTGCATGATACCGTACTTTTGCAGATGCTGGCTGTGCTAATACAGAGCCAAGGGAAGCTCTGATCACAGCTGAAATCAGCCAGACAGGGCAACAAGAACAGAGCTTGTTCTTCCACATCAAAGATGGAAGCTGTGTTCATACTTGGGACTGAGCTCCCAGGCCTCACAGAGTGTGAACAAGAACATCTCATTTTCAGTGTCTGTCATTTAGAACTCTGCTGGGAGCCAATGGAAAGAACATCAAACCTAAGAGTACGCTCACTTTCCCATCCTGATGTAGCAGTCTACATGCTCTGATTTTCCTCTGTTTCAATTCACATCAGCTATGTAGTTGTTTCATAGGTGTCCAATGTGCTCCCATGTATGATCATACCAGTCCTACGTGTGCCCATCTTGTTCATGGAGACCCTTTCTCTTCTCACATCACAGTTCTACACCCTTCCTGTTCTTGTTATTGCTATTTCTCTTTGCTCTGTCTAGCTGAACCCTGAATGATGCATCCCCATGCTAAAGTGCTGTTAGAATGAGTGGAGGTTAGCAAGGGTCTTGGCACCAGTTAATGTCTTAGTACAGCAGCAGCCGCTACTTTGACCTCCTAACAGCTGAAACTGAAACTGTGCTCAACAGTCAGTGCTAGTCCCAGCACTTCACCCCTCCACTTCTCTCGTTACCCCAAAATCAACAGGTATGGTGGGAATACAGGATAGACAAATACTGTCACAACCCCAGCACAAGGCTGAGAACTGTGCAGATGCCTTGCAAGATGTTTGTCCACCAGCTAACAGCTCCCCAGTGTACCAGCCCGGTATTTGCACAAAGTACGGATTTTGAGCAGCGCTGTTCATCCGTGGATCTCACAGCACCATCCTGAGGAAAACAGGTAGGAAAAACCAGTAGATTTATTCCTGTGTTAGGCAAGTTGAAGCGCAGAGCGGTTCTGAAGTTTCAATCCAGCTGAGCACTGCTCATCTGTACTGGTACCTGTGGTCCAGCCGCAAACTGTCCTGGCTTCCTCAGTCCCAGCCTGCAGAGGCACTCAAGAGCCTTGTGCACAAGAACAGCCCCATAAGGAGCTAGAAATAACAGCAGCTCCATTTCATTTTTATATCCAAAGTACATGGGACATTGCAGTTGAACAATCAGCTGTAGCAGCACCTCACAGGGCTCTGACAGCCCCCCTCAAATTTAACTCAGGAGACTTCACTTGGCCAATGAGTCTGTCTAGAAGAGCCTCCCAGCCCTCGCCCTGCTTACTGACATTTCCAGCAAAAGATTCAATTTGTGAAATTTGGAAGATGAGCTGTCTATTTGCCCACCTTTAAAAGCTGGACTAAAGCAGCCAAACCCATTTCACTCGGAAAATTATGTCTGGACACAGACAGGCAGTGGCGAATACATAAGCCGAAGCTCAGCGTGCCCCCACAAACACCACGTCCTTCCTCACATGTAAAGAACTGGGATGGTTTTGAACACCCTGTGCTCAGAGAGACCTTTCATTTTAGTTATCCTGGGTCAAAGCAAATAACATTACATGGTACCTCAAGGTGGTTTCTTTTTGCTTTTTATATTTGGAAAACACTGAGTGCATTTTTACAGATCCAAGTAACGTCCAAAGAGGCACTGGCCTCACTTCATATTAGTTCCATCACCCTCTGTGCTGCGAGCATGGAAAATAAAAGTCCTCAGGCACTGGGGAATGACCTGAACTTTGATCTGAAGTGAGCTTGTACAGAAGATTGGTAAAAAAATCACATATGCAAATTATTTTTGCATTTGTCACTTTCTACCATCTTTTTTCTAATTTTTCTTTTCCTCCCTGTTCTGGGGAAAGGCAAGGATAAAAACGTAAAAATCCCAAGAGAACCACTGGAAAGTATTTTGAAGACAGCTTATTTGGAAGGGAAGTCAGGGACATAGCACACAAAAGCCTGCTGTAATGAGATTTCCAGATTTCCAGGGCATTTGCATATTGGGAATTTTACAGGCATCCAAACTGGAGTTAATTGAATACAAAAGTTGTGTCATGAAACCTGAGATACAAGTTGAACGCACTGACCTTACACAGCATTTGACCAGACCTTAAGTATAGAAATAGGAAGATTTGGGGGACACTTTGGTATGTCCAAGAAACCAGGTAAAATGACTTTCACAGGTTGCATTGTCTAACGACGGAAACAACTGCAACAAAGCTTCTCTGGCACCAGGATCTGGGTAGAATCAAATAAAAGGTTTAGACATTGGTGTGGATAATGAGAAGACAACACAAATGGCTTCAGGATCCTGGTGCTCCACGGCTGAACCTGGGAGATGCCAGCAGGAAAATGTCTCCTTGAAAGACAGCATAGACAAGGACCTCCCAGCTCATGCACTCTACAGCAAACAGCCCACATCAGAGGTAGAATGTCAAAGATGATAAGAAGGACTTTGGTAACACTCTGGATTTGCCTGTGTGGTGAAGGGAACTGGAAAACAAGACTACTTTGCTGATACTCTCAGTCCTACATCAGCGATCCACTGAGTGTGGGTTCCTGACTCTGAGTTGCCCTGGGCAGCACTTGGTCTAGGACCACCCTCAGCATGACCATAAATATATTTAAAGAAAATATGCAAAACTAGCATGTATCCAAAGCAAACTTAGACCTAGACACCTTTTCGATAGGAAACTGTGTCACTGGGTGATTTTGCAGGTGATTTCTTTAATTCTGCTAAATTTAATAAAGCCAGGTGGCCACTGGCAAGCTAGAAACAGCAACACAACCTTGAAGCAATGATGAATTTCAGGATTGCCCTAGAGAGCTGGGACCACACAATGTCTCTCTTCTCCCACTGAGGACCAAACTTGCATGGCTCTGCTCCAGCTGTAATGAGAATCATGTAACAGATAATACCAGAGAGACAAGAGCAGCCTGGATTCACACCATTTCAGCCAATGCGTACTTTTGTCAGGGGACCAGTATCTCAAACTCACACTCCATTTATTAGTCTCTCCTCTCCCACGGGAGCTATTCTGTGGGTGAAACAGAGGAATTCATGCCAGGTCTCTCGCTCTCCCTGCTTCCCATCAGCAGAGTCCTTTTAAAGAGAAAAATCAGGCAACAACTGGTGACGTACGCACAAGCGTTTCTGCCAGCATAGCTCTGCAAGGCAGGGATATGAAGAGGTGTGATCCTTCACTGATGGAGCTGTGCTGGCAACAATCCCACGTGTAGATACGGTTATACCAGCAAACTCCACCTCGCCTTTTTTTTTTTTTTTTTTAACAAAGATAACTTGTGTTGTGCTGTATGTCTGTGTCTGCACAAAGGTGTATTTTTTCCCTTACATTCTGACAGCACAAAGCACAGCTATGTCCAAACGAGGAAGCATTTGGTGGATGTAACAGCCATTGGTGTCCTATTTTGGGCAGGCGTTCACAGTGTAGCAAAAGACATCAGAATTTTTGGAATAGATGAACACAACTTAGGTTTATCCCCTGACACATATCAAAACAACTTACTGGAAAGACATGGGGGGAGGTGAAAACATGACTTTCAGAGGCCTAGTCACATGCCTAAAATGAAAAGCAACTGCATTTTCAGTCCATGTTGGTCTCAAGAAAAAGCAAGCAGTAGATCTTACTGGTGGATGGACAGATGGGGACAGAGCAGATGAAGAGAGAAATGAACACAGCTGAAAGAAAATCTTATTTCCGATCAAGGGAATCTATTCACAGAATATGGCATCCAATATTTGCCCAGCTGAACACACAGCAGCAGGCAGTGTGACCCACAACCGCAAAGCAAGAGAAAGCTGTTGGCAGCAGCAGCCCATAAAAAGGACATAAATAATGAGAGTTCTTCTAAACAAGGTCAAGTTTTAGCTGCTGCTTCTCTTCCTCTACTTAACAGCTAAGGAAGAAGGCCCAAAATGATTCGGGGTGAGTTTTGTCCTGGTAAATCTCAGAGAAAGATAGAAGACTTGAAAAGAATCAGAGCCCACCTCTTTACCACAAACTTTGCTGTTCATTACATGTGAGCTGAGCCACGACCTCAACAAGTCCTGGAAGATGAGCTTGCTGCATCTTCAAAGAAGCTTTCCTGATGGGAAACTTGGTTGCTGACACCTTGAATTGTTTTAAGATGCTGCTACAATTTTCACGTGTTGCCCCATAACACAATGGGTCCCTTGAAGCACTGAACCACACCATTTCTCCAGCAATGCTGCCCCTTCCACTTCTTCTCACAAAAGGGGAAAAATACACAGCATTATCTGCAGATAGGGACTAAAAGATTGGCTTTTAAAAAATGATTCAAGGCAATTTAAATATCCCTCCATTTGCTGCTGCTACATGAGTGGTCGATTTGGGGTTTAGGTCAGGGGTGGCTGGAATATAATCATCAGTTCGTCAATACTATGGACACGTTTGGACCCTTGCATCATCTTCCTAGCACAAACGGCTCTGTCTACTGCAACTCAATGAAAATACAACATGTCAAGGAAGTCAGAAAATACAATGTAAAGAGAACACCCAAGATTATTATGCTAGGATTCGTGTTTTAACGCGAAAACTCCTGGAAGCATCTGACTGATCAGTCTCCCTCTCCCAAAGCAAAATGCTCTTGTTCTTATAATCCCTACTTCAGGCAAAGGAATATCCAGGAAAAATAAATGCAGTGCTCATCCACCTTCAAGCCTCCACGCTCCTCCAGGAGACAGCACAGAGAGAATACCTGTTCCTGCTGCTGGCCATTTCATACTGAAAATCCCCCTATTTCCCCTCCAGCATGAAGACATCCATCAGAAGAAAAGTTATTTTAGATCTGACAGGCAGTCAGGGGAAGAGCAGGATTGTTACATAAAGCATCAGGGGGAGTAAACAGGAACATTACTTATGGGCAGTAAGGCTTCCATCTCAAGCGACCCTCACTGTACCACACAGGCTCTGGGATTCCTCTGAGTGATTAAATACATAGAACAGCTTTTTGGCAGCTATTCAGCACTTCATACCACATACCTGCTCTTTCTTCTGTATGTATTTTCTGTTTATGTGTGCTTCTGCTGATGCTATCTGTCTCCTTCCATGGAATTCGCACTCAGCACATGAGGGTCTTTTCCACCTGCAGCCAAAGGATGGAGCAGCAGATGCATCTTGGCTTCTAAGGAGCCCTTACAACGTCTGGGTAAAGATTTCTCCACTTGCATGCACCGTCCTACCGCAATGTCACACAACCATCACTGCTGTATTCTGGCTTGAAGGCACTTTGTACCCATTTAGCATTTTTCTAACAAAACTGTGGAAAGCTGAATGACCACTAGTGCTCAATTATGACATTCTCTAAGATAAGAGACACCCCCACCAGCCAGCACTAACTCACAGATTGAAGGCTGTAACACAGAGTGGACACAGAACAAATTCTCTGCCCTTTGGCCACGTGAATTTTCAAGCTCTCTCATCGCTCGCAGCATGACCTTTCCCAACAACAGCACATGAAGGAACCACCGCCCCATGTTCCCTTGCTGTTCAAAGTGCTCACGTACTGTGCCACTGAACACGTGTATTGCCTGGACAAACTCAAGCTATGTTGCCAGAAAGGGACAGTGCATGCTCCACAAACAGCCTTTTGAATTGTCATTCCCTAAGTCAACCTCCCACCTGAAAACCGGACTCCACAGGAAATAATCCACTTGCAGGATCTTAGGAAACATCAGCCTTCCTTCCCTGACAAAGCTTTATTCTCTTGCTGGCTGACAGCAAGACCCCTTTGTCTGGGCAGAAGAGCAAAACTGAGCAAACACTGATCCTGGAAGCCAGCACCCACTGTGGCCTTCAGAAGTTAATGTGACTGCCATCGCCCAAGCATACTGCATCCTCTTAACTCATGAACTACCGTATTGGTTTTCTACCTCCTGTTTCGTGCCATGTATCATGGGTGACTATCACCAAACAAAATCACTGTGGCTTTGTGTCCAGGCCTGCAGCTAATAGTGTCTTCCTACTGCCCTTTTGGAAGCGTTATGCAGCCTCTGGATTCTGCTCCCAAGCTCCTGTTGACTTCAAGAGACATGCACTTGACAAAGCCCTCTCCCTCCTAAAACCCTACGCACAGGATACGGCTGGATGGAGATGATTTTCTTCCTAGCAGCCTGTACAGTGCTGTGTTTTAGATTTGTGACTTCATCAGTGCTGATAACACACCTGTGCTGCTGCTGCCGAACAGGGCTTGCAGAGCATCAGGACCTTCCTTGTTTCTCACTCTGCCCCTGCAGTGAGTAGGCTGGGGGTGGGCAAGAGGCTGGGAGGGGACACAGGTGGAACCAAAGGGAGGGTTAGTCTTTCCAAGGTAGCCATTGCTCAGAGACTGTCTCAGCACCAGTCTGCTGATGGAAGGTAGCAAATAACTGCCTTTGCAGCATTTTCCCCCCCACCCTCCTCTTTTTCCCTTCACTTATTAAATTGTCTTTATCTTAACCCAGGAGCTTTTCCTCACTTTTGCTCTTCCAATCCTCTTCCCCCATCCTACTGGGGGAAGGAGTGAGCAAGTGGCCAGGCGAGTGTTTAGCTGTTGGTTGTGGTGAACTCACCACACCTTAAAACCCCCAACATTACATTTTCAGGCTAATCTTTACTGGACTTTTGTAATCACAAAATACCACCCTGTA
Organism: Ardeotis arabs; assembly: GCA_011801015.1. Classification (NCBI taxonomy): domain Eukaryota; kingdom Metazoa; phylum Chordata; class Aves; order Otidiformes; family Otididae; genus Ardeotis; species Ardeotis arabs. The sequence continues at coordinate 24,060 of JAAGAY010142089.1, forward strand.
TTAATCAAAAACTCCCTTCAGCTACGTCTCAAATTCCCCTGTATTCTGATTTTTTTTTTTTTTTTCCAGATTTCACAGTCACTTCAGACTTTAGGACATGCTTATTTAAATAAATGTAATTAAAGCCACATAGGAACCCAGGTCACATTGTACCTGCAAGGCATCACAGTACTTTTCAGAAGCTTCTTAGACCTCAATCCTCGAAGTTTAGAAGGTAAAGCTGTGGATTTGGGGTAATGGCATTTGGGCTGGATTTGGATTCCCAAATCCTTTGCTCTTAGGGGTCAAGTCTCCCTGAGACACTGAGGAAACAGAGAAAGGAAAAAGCAATCTCTGTCAGTTTTCTGTGCGGCTCCCAGCCATGCCCATCTCTGGGTTTTGTTCTCAAGTGCTGAAATGTTTCAGGCTGTTCAGATAGAGAGAGCTGTGCTTTTGGAGGCTGTCCAAACCATCCATTAGGCTTCTCTTAAGCGAATAAATTGTTCTGCGTGATTCACGGGCAACGCTGTTGTCTCTGAAGGGAGTTAACCAGAACATAACCAGTGCTAGTGCATAGCACTGCACAAGTGACTGGTACCAATTTGATCAATACTAGAATAAACAGCATGAGTTTTATCCTGACTGACATGTAAGTTAATGGAGTCCTGAAAAGTAGCTTTGTCGTGGCAGGGAGAATGCTTCTGCAGGTATGCACCCACCTCTGAACCCCACATTTCCAACAGTCTTCCCTATCATCCTTTGCAGCACTTCTTATCCTCACCTTCTCCACCAGCTCATCAGAGCCACCAGGTGATTGCTGCACACACTTTCCTCACCCTTCTCTGCATGCATCAGTGACTGGCAAAATCTCAGTGCTTAGATCCACTGTAAGAGTTTCTGCACTTCCTACAGCATCTTTCCATTACAATATCGCTACCGCACTCCTCTGTGCCAGCTCTGGGACACCAGCACTTCACAGAGCTACATCCCAGCTCTGTGCTCTGAGCTAAGAGAAGTGAAGCCTGCTCAGGTTCCTGCAGGAGCTGCTGCCTGACCAGCTTGAGTGCCAGCTGATCAGCAGCAGCTCCAATTACTGTCATTTTAACTCTCACAGTCATTCTACATCACTGGAGGTATCAAATTGCACCAAGTTCCTCGCAGGGTCCCCACTGCTCCCTCCTCCTCTTCCTTCTGTCTTGGCCTTGTACAAAGCCCTCTTCTGCCTGGTGGGAGGCAACCCAAGTCTGTTGACACTTAACCTTTCCCAAAGAGTCTACGACTCAGGATGACAACAAGCATTTCTCTGGCAGTTCTCTCAGAGGGTACAATGACAACAACCAACATGACCAAAATAGTTGACCTTGCAGAGTGGACATCATGTCTGCTCTCCCTGGTTTGCCCGTGGAATCACGAAGAGGTCTCTGTCAACATAAGGTGGGGACATGCACATCTACAAGCCCTCACCAGTAAGAGCTATGCAGGTAAGCAGAGTAGGAGAGAGTTTAGTCTCAGCATAAGAGCTACTAATACTTCTAGAAATATTCATGAGCAGCTCCATTAAGGTTATTCAAGGTACATCCTTTTCCCTCTAGAAGAATCAAATGTATATCTGGCCTATCATCTGCATTGCAAATACTACCCAAACACTTCCAGGGCTGATAAATATATTCTTCCTTCCTTGCTCAATCGCTACTTGCTCAGTTTAGCCCTGTGTATATTTTAATAGCATTTAAAGACAGAGCCAGCCTTCAAAAGCAGATGAATCCGAAATTAACAACAGAGGCATTTTCGCTCTGAGGTCTGGATGAGAGCATCAAATAACTGAACTTTGTTCCTGTGGCTTATTACATCATCCGGCCCCTCTTTGACTGAAAACATTTCTATTCCTCATTCCAGACCATCTGTTCTTCAGAAAACTCCTTCTCTCTATTTACTTGAAAAACAACTGACTGGAGGCAAAGGAGCTTTTCCCCTCTCCCCCCAGAGGAAAGTATGTTCATAATTAAGCGAAGAGCATTGCATGTTTATTCCTGCTAGCGCATGTGCACGTATACACACGTGTGTGCGCATGCCTATTTTTAGTTACATCGTCAAAATTGGTCTAATATTTCACAGCAAAGGAGGTTGTCTTGACCCGAAAAACACATCATTATTTCTAATTAGGAAATAAAAAGAAACAAAATTGTCGAAAATATCTCTCTGCAGGGGATCCATGCTGTGAGGTGACGGAACTTTTCCCTGCTGTTGTGTTTTCTTTAGCTTTAATTTACTTTGGTGTGAAAACTGAGGCCAATGAAACTTGTCAGCCGTCAGGGAAAGGAAGGAGGGGGTTAGGACAATAGTGCTGCCCTCACCTTCCTGTGTGTGTCGCAAAAGGCATTTTGGGTCTTCTCTTCAGATGAAAAAAGTGTATTCCTCCAACACAGGTTCACCTCATTCTGCACAGCCTCACCCGCTTGTACTGCATTCAGGGTGTCTCTGCTGCTACACCTTTTCTTGCACTGGAAGGAGACCAAGCTGAAGCAGTAAAAACACTTTCTATTGGTGTAGCCCATGCCATCAGTACAGGAATTATTTCCACTAAGACAGCTGAGCACATGTTTAACAAGAGATATATTCCCCTCCTTTTGCCATCGCTAATGGGAAATGACACATTCCTTTGTCCTATCCTTATTATAATCCCTTCTGGAAAAAACCAACCAATTTACCATTTGCCAGGACAGTGCCTGTAAAGAGGTGAGTCTCAACTGAGTTCATGGCCCCAGAGCACAACTTTAGCACACACAACAGCAGGAGCATGGAAAGAGAGCTTCATTGCACTGCCCAGGAGCAACGCCCGCATGCCTGCCAGGCCACTGGGACACATGTTCTGAAGAAATCCTAAATGACTCAAAGCAGAGCTCATTTGAAAGAACAACTTCAAAACCACACACAAAGGGGTGAAACCCCCCCTAATGACCGCATTGATGAATTCTCAGAAATTGTCGGCCAAGGGGAAATGCATTTGTACTGTTTGACAGACAGAAAGAAGTCACTTCTCCGGCAGAGCAGACCTCCAGGATCTGCCTCCGATGTGGTAGGACCCGGCAGGGTGCATGAGCTCAGGCTCAGCCATTCACATCTTCCTTAGGAGCTGATTTATTTTTCCCAGGAAAGAAGAGAGGTTGTATAAGTTTGAACAGTGACACTCTGTCAGGTTTGTTTTTTTTTTTTCTTTCAGCTACGTCTCTAAGTTAGACAAGGAATTCCGCTGCATGGGACATGACACACTGCAGCCTAGACCAGCAAGGTTTCTAGGTATGGTTGGAGAAGATCATTCATGCTCACCATGTCTTCAGTATCTGTCAACATTATTAACATCTACCTAATTTGCTCTCTGATCTACTTAGATCTGTACTGGGACCATTAGCAGTTGTATTACAAGGAAATCCACTGATGCAACTGTACTTTGCTGCTCCTGGTGCATCAAAAAGTGCCTCTTTCTAGATACAGGGTCTATTCATGTGCTTCTGGGCTGTAATTCACACCTGGTTACACTTGAGACAGAGAGGTTTCAATGTAACTACGGAAAAGATTACAGTATATAAGACTATAAAAACCTGAGCAGCAAGCCACTGAGAGTTTGAAATACATGAAGTCCGCATAGACACAGTACATAAAGAGTGGGAAGGAAAACAGGGATTCAGAAAGATGAGATCACCACAGGTCTGGAAGGAAGTACTTTCCTGGGGTCTGCAACTCACAAATACAAAGCAAAAACACGTTCCAACTTAAACCCTTTCCAGCAATAAAAGGAAAAAGACCTATGACTTTCGTATTCTGAACAAGGTCACAGAAATACCCAATAAGAGGTATGTCCACCTTCAAGCCATTGTGCACCTATTTTTTCCCAGTTAGAACTAATGAGCAAATCCTACCCAAACTCCTGGAAAAATCATAGGGTGCAGAAGACATGCTTCTGCACAAACGTACCCTTTTGCCACATTTTTTCAGCCTGGCTGTGAAAGGGACACTTACCAGCTCATTTGGCACTTCATCAGCCACCATGCAAAGCCCTAAGGACTGCTGCAAGGACAACTTGCAAAAGTCCAGTTTGACAGAAGTGCTAGTGACAACGTTATCTGGTGGGATTGCTCATCTGTGACACATGTTTCCAAAGCACAGAAAGAAAACACACACTACTGGCTTTTAGATAAAAAGAAAAACACACACCAAGCAACATGCTTTAAGTCTGCATACATGCTGAGAATGAAATGGGTTCATCATGTCCTGCTTAAACCACTTGCATTTTGTACCCGTATGGACAGGATGCCTTTCTTCTCTTACCTCTTCTTGACATTGTCAGAAGACTCCATTATGCCCAAGGAGTACGTCAGGCAGATAGCTACACTCAATCCATTCAGCTCCATGAAGCAAAGCAGTCGTGCTTGCAAAAGATTTTATTTCCCATACAGAACAAAACAGATCTTGCAAAGTGCATTATTTCAGAGAACAGTTTAAAGAAAGTACTTGCCTGCAATCTGTAGGCACCACAGGTACAGGCAGCAGCCTTACTCTTGTTTCATGGCAATTTATTGGCACAAAAGATCTAAGAACTGGGCCTTTAAATTTTTAAATCTCCTGACATACCCGTTTCCAGATAAAATCAGTTGCATACAGAAGTTATTGTCCTTTTCTACTGCAGTCCATAGGAATATTGCCCTTTAACAGGAGCAAAGCAATCTGGCAGTCAAAGAAGACGCGTTTCTACAGATACAACTTACAGGTGCAACACACACTTCTGTGTCCTTGAGCCTGAATTCTCTAACCCCTTTCCTGACTTGCGCCAATTTGCCCAATTTGTTTTCCCAGTTCACTACACTCTGCTGAAGACAATATGCAATATTGCTCTACGCAATAACTGCTGCAGTCTCCAGCACAACACTCCTCTGTACTGATCATGTAGTCCAGACCAGAGGTAAGTAACGCGCAGCAGGAGAGGGTATTTTCTTCCTGCTTGTCTGTAGCTTCATCTTTCTGCTTGCCTCTGGATAGTGTTACTAAACACTGACTTTTTTTCAAGCTTAGCCAGAATGGGCACAATCGATTTCCTGATGTCTTGGAACCCATCCAAACCATCCATTAGCCATGAGTTAACAAACTGATACATCTTCCAAAAGGCTCATGGGCAACGGTATTGTTTCCAAAAAGAAGTTAACTTTGGGTAAATGAAAATAAGATTTACTGCTTGGGACAGGTTGCATGCAGTAAATAACTCAGAATTTATGAGTTGTCATCTTTAAGACTCCATTCATCTGCAGTGATAAGGGGCCCTCGGACCACTCAGCGCAGTAACTCCCCATTAAATCACTGTTATTTATGTGCATCGCTGTAGGAGGCCTGGATGTGGAGCATGTCTCCACGATGCTAGGCGCTACCCAAACACCATGGCAGGTCATCACAGTCACATTATCCTGATAGTGGGAGTTGATGTGGCCTTGCTCCCAGACTCCACAATCTTCTCAGCATCAGTCCTGAGCAGAGAGAGGTCCCTGCCATCAGCACTAACATGGATCTGCAGAGGCTCCTTCCTCCCATCGTTTTCCGTGTTTCCACTATTACTGAATTCCCTCCAACCACACAAAATCTGTAACATTGCATTGCCAAACACGGAATGGAATTCTCACCCCTAGATAGCTCATGATCCACCACACACAACTGTTGTCTACAGCACAGGTCCCAAATACACCTTGCAACAGTAGCAGCACAGGCTTGATGTTAAACCAGAGCCCCGGAGTTTTGCTGCTTCAGATCTCTGTTGGTCCAACACCTACAATCTCTTTTAGCAGTTTCACACACAACTTCTAGAAATATATTTTTAATAACACTGTTGCAAAACAACCTCAAGGGACTGAGTCTCACAAAAGACCAAGCCACCATCACTCCCAATATGTGCAGTCCACGACGCTGAGCCATCTGCTTAACACTCCGAGCAGAGCTGACCCTTCAGAAACTGATCACCCTAGGAGCAGCTGGTAGTGTACGGTGGAGGGGAAGACTTTACTTCATGCTTGTGAGTTTTTATATTGTGGTCAAAAAAAAAAAAAAAAAATTTCTGAGTCCCCATCTGTTTTTCAATATAAAACATTGATTTTATGTGGCAAGGAGGGGTGTTAGTACGGGACAGAGACACTCCTATGAAATAAAAGCTGTTCACTGTTACCCAATACCGTGTCATATAAAGATTGCTACCACCAACACCACAGATAGATCAGGGTTGATTGTGGTTTGGTGTGTCTCTTACCCCGCCCCCCTCCTCCTAGAGGCTTCAATCCTGACCCAAACACACAGATATTTACACAGTGGGTAAATAACCACTCAAAAAAAAAATATGAAAATCACCATGAGCAAAAGTTGTCTGAGACAGCAGCAGGGAAAAAAAACTTTTACCAAAACCACACAAAATGGAGAATACAGGGGAGAAGCAGTGCCACATTGGCTAGCGGCATCCTGTTAAAATGGGAGCCTTGGATGCACAAGCGGGCCAAAATCTTTCCTGCTGTTATACCCAACACCACCACCAGTTCTCATTCAGAGGCCACCTGCTACTGACTCTGCTGCACCAGGGACAGCAATGGTGCAAATTTCATCAAGGCTCAATTCAGATAAAATAGAAACCCATTAAAAATAAAATTATTGAGTTGAATTCACATTCTTTTCCTTAGGTCAACAAGTTTTAACCAACACACTGATTCTGTCACCAATTTTGCACACAGAGCTATGGAAAATACCAGAATTTCACTCATTTTCTGGATCTTATCTGTGGTAGTAGGTGATTCTTAATAATCCCTCAGAGCCATCCAGTGTCTAATGGTAAAAACAGTTTCACAGTAGGAAAAAAACAGGCAATTTCAAATAATCTTTTAAAGCTGAAATGCAATCTCACAGATCAAAAGTCCCAAATATCCAAAGTTACCTAGAAGGAAACATTGAGAAGAAAAGCATGCTGAGCAACTCACCCCCAAAATGCCAGTGTTTCCTCCATCAGCTGTAGCAAGCACTGGCCTCAGCACAGGATCCACTTCAGGAACAGAAGAATTGAGCATCACATAGCAGCCAGAGCAAAACCAGCAATCCTTGCAGGAGCTGCGTGTCGGGTACTTGGGAGATCTGGGTTTCCTTTCCACCACTAGCACTGCTGTTCCTGCGTTCTCTCAGCCAGCCACACAATTAGCGCTTCTGTTGAAGAGAAAAGGAAAAAATTCATTTCTTGCTGGTCGTCTTGCCTGGTAAGAGCGCAAGCCCTCTGGAGCTGGGCTATCTTTCCCCATGTGCTCTGCCTGGCCTGGATGGTCACTGTCAGCCAGAGTCTCAACACACAAATGCTGATGAGCACTGGCTGCTAAGTATCACATAGGTGCACACACAGACACAGAACGGGACCCCCCTGCTGAACATGTCTGTGGTTTCCTTGGCAGGAATGAAATGGTGTGATGAAGAGTTCAGGCTCAGATGTATTAATAAAATGCCAAACGGATCATAACACCCTGTAGTATCTCTCAGGGGGATGAGGAGACAATCTCTGGGGACAGGTTTTAGAGTCTCCGTTTGGCAAGCGTGCCTCTAGTGCATGAACTTTTCAGCCAGGGTCTCTTCAGAGACTCAGAGATCTTGGCTACTAAATGTTTCATGGTGGCTGCAGACTAACTGAAGATGATGATGCCAACGAGGCTTTCCCCAGTAAGGGTGGAGGCACTTATGGGCCAGCAGATTCAGCAGCAAAGCACCAAGATACAGGAGCTGAAAACAGCTTCTACCATTTACCTGAAAAGCTCACAACTTTCCTAATTAATTGATGTATTATAATAAAAGATTTTGTGTTTATCACATTTAACACAGGCCAAAGTCTTCCCTGCATATATTTCAACTCATACATTTCAACTTCAGGTCCAACAACTGCAGCTAAGAGGAGTAAATATTCTGCAAAAATCCAATTACTTAGAATTTACAGGGGTGAAAAGTCTGTGCTGCCATGATCATTTCTACCTCTTGGCCTCTAACAGGATGAATCTGGTGAGCTTTTCAAGCCCTCTCCCAGCTGGCAGTAACATAGCACAGGACACGTGTTTTCCAGAGCATGGCTGTCCCCACAGCACCCGTCTGCAGGCTTCTCCAGCCCGGCCTGCTCTGAAGCACCAGCACAGGACATGGGGTGCTTCCTGAAGCAGGACCAGCTAGGCTGTGAATGCCTTTCTGAAACACTTTCAGGTAAGCTGCTCCTCTGCTCTGCTTGGCTGTCCTCTCTGAAGATGTGCTTAAATGGCAGCCACCTACATTTATACGTTTTTGTTAGAAACTTGCTCTGCCAGCTCCTCATTCCCACATCTCCTTTCTCCTCTGCCCCCATATTCTTCTCCTTCTCCCCAGCTCATCTTGTTTCTCTTCGCAAGGCCCTTTTCTTTAGAAATTACATGATTTCCCTTTGGGGGAAATCAGCAAGTGGGGTTTGGCCGTTGTGCCTGGGACCCCTTGGCAAGGAGCTGTAGGTGGGGAAAAGAAATAACATACAGCTTCTTGTGCTCAATGGCCCCTCTGTGCTTCTCGTGTGGGCGGTGGTTGATCACGCTGCCTTCAGCGCCACTGCTCTATCACTGAAGTATCACATCCTTCGTTAAACGCGGGGACTGCAGCCATGTGGTCTGCGTGTCCTTCTGCATGCCAGCCCCCATGTGAGGGGCACAGGTGCTTGCCAGCCCTGCACCACACACACACAGGCAGCCCCCCAAGGCTTTCAGGGAAAAAAATACTGCCAAAACCTGTTCCTTTTCTTGTTCAAAAAAAAAAAAAAAAAAAAAAAATACAGTGCAAACAAGACTAGCTGAAGCCATGGGGAAAGGGAATATGAGGTGAGCATAAAGCGAACAGCTGCAGGACTGTAAGGAGAGCTAACGGAAAAATGCCTTGTTGAGACAGGTTTTCCATGGGATCGTAGCAGTTGGAGCAGCACTGGATGCAGGGGAAGAGCACTCTTCAACAACCCTGAGGAAAGGGAAGGATGATTGTGAGCAAAGGGTTCATTTCCTTCCCAAACTTTTTATTTTTAGGAGTCATTACCATAGCAATGTGTCAGGCCATCTATCCAGGTTAAGGTTTTTCATCCTTTCTCCTGGGAAATCATTCCTTGAATCAACAATGCTCAAGGCCATGTCTCCATCTGGCACGAATTCCCACAGCTTTCAGCAACACTACAAGAATTGCCAGCAGCAGATCCGCTCAGCCCACCCTTAAACTTTTAACTTCCTCTGCTGCCTCTTACGCTAAAGCCCCTTCAGACTAGAGCTCCTCTTCCTTCAAAGTGGCTTGTTGCTTCAAATGCTTGAAAGTGCATTCAACTTCTCATTATGTCAGCAAGGTAAATTTAGTTATTGTAGCCACCCCTTCAACCCATCCCACTCTCACACTCAGTCTCATATGAAGCCTCCTGCTCCCACACGTTTTTAAACACATACGTGAAGCAAGCAGAAACCCCAAGACTTTTGAGGTGAGATCGGGTCTGGCACAGGATGTAGGCAAAGAAACTAGTGGATTAACAGCCATTAGGGAACCTCAGCCAGGCTTCAAACATAAAACCCAATACTTCCTGCGTGGCTGAGGAGTACATGCCTGAGGGACAGAACCCCTTTATGTGCTCCCAGACGCGCTGTGTGCACTTGGGTCTCGAGAGACCAATAAGCTTCATTCAACAGGAGCAAAAAATAGACAAAGATGAAATCAAATATCATGACATTTTCTCAATGTTTCTAGTCAGAGAAAATTAAACAGGCTCAGTATTATTGCCAGAATGTTAATTTATGCACCGCTTTGGGGAAAGCAGGCTCAGGCACACACAGAAGGTCAGGTTTAACGCTGTTATTAGCTGTCCCCTCCTTCCTCCTAGAAATCCTCATGGAGCTACTTCCCAATCAAAGGGGGAATATTTAACATGGGGAAGAGGAGGATGAAGGGCTTGGTTTTCATATGGGAGAGGAAAGTGGGGGCATTTCAAATCACTTGGTGACAGGCAGACTGAGAGAGCACTATCTACCCCAAAATCATCTCAACCTCTGCCCATTCATGCAACGGCTTCTGCATGTAACAGTGCTGTGGACACACCATACTGGTGGGGTTTGGTTATTGTGACGCTAAAATCTATTATCCTGTACCCATGAAATAGGTAGTGGGAGCATTTAATCTCTTCAAATATCAAAGGCTGAATTAATAAATAAAACACTGAATCTGAATCAAAGTTCTAATAATGCGAGTTAAAGGAGTAGAGGTATTCTTACATCGTGCTCACTAAAGCACAGTGAGGGAGGGCAGGAGAGGTGGCTTAAAGACAGCAGTTTACAAATGACAAAAAAATTTAAGTATGACCCTTGCCCCAGGCTTCTTGAAATCAGTTTTGTGCCACAGCTGTACATTGATGCATATGTGGAAATTGCATACACCCTTTGGGCTGGAAGTCTCCTCCTGTGGATCAAAACCCCCGTTTTCATACAATGCAGAACAGAGCCAGCAACGTAAACCTAGCGCTGGCTGCTCTGGCACTATGCATAGAGGAGAGCTGGGTGCAGAAAGGAGGGGAATTTGGAAAAAGTGACAAATCATCCATCTCTACAGAAATCAAACACCAGCTGCAGCTGTGAAAATGGATCTCCAAACCCAACAGCATCGTTAGAGGAAGAGGCAACTCTCCTTCCCGGAAATCACCCTGCACAGAGTCCGTGGCCACGGTGTTAGCAGCTTACTGTGGACAACAGCTGATGTGCAGGTTCCTCACTGAGCTGTGGTAGGTTCTCAACTGATTTCATGTCATCTTTCTGACTTCTCTGGCAACTGAACGAGCTGGATAGGAAAAACAGGCTGACTGCAGATGAAATATGAACCTGAAGCACTTGCTGGAATGAGCACTCATTAAATTCAAAGACTTGCAAAAAAAAGTGAACACTGTAATGATTTTTTGCAAGTTTGAGTGAACAGATGCATTGTGAACACCTCACAAAATCCCTCTCCTGAACTCATATTTACCAGCCCTTGGAAGTGTCTCTTGGAAGATCAAAAAATCATGACTCCTTCCAACTGATTAAATGGATTTCCCCGGGAATAAAACGTAGCTGTCACCTAATCAGATGGTGCGTTTTAATAAGATGTTGGCTTTGCAGTGAAGTATTTAATTTACACAGTGTTTTGGTTAGACTACGCACCCTGTTTAGGACTCAAGTCTAGTTTGTTAACAAAAGAGTTAACAGCTCACTGGAAAAATTTATGTCACCAATTCAAGCCCTCATTTCAGGGTTGGTTTTTTTTTTTTTTTGCTTCTCTCTTCATATCCTTATTAGGGTCTTCCAGTTTTTCTTTCTCCTGAGAACAGTGAAAACTTAGCACTTCACCAACATTCCCTGTGTCTTTTTGGATACTATCAACTGTTTGTAGGCATACCAAGAAGCTTGGTGTCCCTCAACTTTGTCTCAAGCCCTTTCTCAAATCAGATGTAAATGCTGAATGAAAGCTTCATCAACATGCCTAACAGCTAACGTTTCCAGAATAACAGTGCCAGAAAAAAAATACAAATACAATGAGCAAAAGAAGCAATAATGACTTCTACAGTCATTCAATGGAAAAGACTTAAGTTGTCCCAGAGCCATCAGCACTGTCAGTACTTTGTCACTATTGCAGGTGATGGAAAATGCAGCTCAAGTCAAACCAGGTGGAGAAACTGATCCACTTACTGAAAGACTCTTAATTTACTTTTTAAAACCAGTAATGTGCCGATCCAGTAATTCACAGGTTTTCAGTGCTTTTAGTAGCAATTGGGCCAAAGCCTAGAAGGTAACGACAGGAGAGGTGACACTTTGGACTGAAACAATCAGTAGCCTCTTGGGATAGTGAGCCTCTTGGGAATGATCTTCCATATTCTTGCCTGGCAATACAACTAAAAAGCAACCCCGCCTGGTAACTCAGATCACTTCTACCAGTGAAATACTTATGTCCAAATAGCCTGCATTACCACACACGGGAGCGACCAAGCCCTGAGATGCATCTGGTTGCATTGCATTCATTCCCCAGAAGAACTTAGAGGGATTCAGTTCCTTGCCAGGAGCTTTTTAGGGGTATCACAAACCACGCGCCAACTTCTTACTCATAGCCAGTGTCACAATAAAAAAACATTACCAAAGTCTTGCAGTACAAGTCATTAACACATTGAATTCACTAAGGTTGACACTTGCAATTCTGCTCCAGGTACCAACTCTGCAGAGCATTACTCCCAGTTTAGGTAAGAAGATATCTGAATAGGAGGCCACGCTTTCTAGATTTCCTGTGAGGAATAAAAGTGAACATTAAGCAAAGGAGGCTGAGGGCACACCAAGGGAAATGAGACCCAATTAGAAGAACTCTGCTGAAGTTGCAAAGGCCATAGAAAAGGCCATGAAAGACACTCGACTACTTACATGACCAAGCAGCCAATCATACAAAGTATATGTCTTCAGTAAACTTTTAAGAAGTGGACTTTTCAAAAAGGGAAGTAAATTGTCTCTCTCTCTTCCACTTAGATGTCTTTTCCCCCAAAACAAATACGAACATAATATGGCTAAGCCTTCTAGCTCTCTGCCAAACAGTTGAGGTGGGTCAGCAGGGACATAAACAGAACACTTAAGTCCTTCTGTTACAGAAAAGCAGGCTAGTAAATTGTTCTCACACAGGACAAACTTGGTGTGGGGTTTTGGGGTTTTATTTTGGTTTTGGTTTTTTTTTTTTTTTCTTGTTTTTTTTTTTTTTCAGGTTAAGTGGGGTTAACATTTGGATGAGAAGCACATTCCAGTGTGATTTCACCACTGAAATGGAGCCACCCCTGGGGTGGAGTCCTGCAGCTGCTGGTAGTACACATGTATTTCGCTCAATACAGCCAAAGAAACAATTATGCAAGTAATCAAACAAAACAACTGAGGATACATCACAATTTGGGTAGGATGCTGAGGTGAAGCGTTCTTGCTATCAAAGGACTTTTGCATTCCCAGAGAACTGATATTTTTTTTCAGCCATATTGATTGTAAGTGGGAAAGAGAAGACATCTCCCTCATCAGAAAGGCAGATGGTACCAGTGCAGAGGGGACATGTGCCTGCAGCAACAATCTCTCCTGACACTCCTGTCCTTCACTTGCACACCTCTTCCTCAAGGACCATGCAGCACCACCTCACTGGGAGCCAACCTGAGAGATCTTGACTGCAGAGCAGGAAGCTCTGAGGAACATCAACACATGCTGATATTCATCTGGCAGCAACCGAGTTGAGAGAGATGTCCTTTCCCTTCACATCACCCAAACGATGACTGAACAGCTGATAGCTGTACAGTGGTATCGAGATAGCACATAGCAAGATGACAGCTATTAGTTTCTCACATTTTTTCCCCCAACCTCCCCTCTTCTCATGCCTTGCCAGCTGCCTTCACCCTTCCTTACAGCAGGCTGAAGCCACTTCATATCCCACTGGCTTTCTTCCAGCTGTCTTGACACAACACAGGTTCTCCTATTTCTAATCATGGATTTTTCTGGCATGATCCCCATTGGAAACCTCCAGTTCTGATAACACTTGATGACCTTTCCTTTATTATTTCCCTACGGTGCTCTTCGGTCCCTGATAGGTTCTAAAATTGGGATTTGCCTTCCTGGAAAGCCAGACACTCGGGGGTGAATGACTCAGGAGCCTTGGCATGCGGCTCCAGCAGCCCAGGACACAAAGGCAGTACCTTCCCCCACGCGCAGTGGATCTAACAGTAGGAAGTATTATTTTGCAGGGCAGTGCTCAGTGATTTCCTAGAAAAGCAACAAAAATGCCACATGTGTTTGTGTTTCCATGCGAATTCGGTACAAGGAAATCCACACAGGCCACATGCGGTTTAGAAATTGTAGGTGTTGCGAGCCTCGTGTCTGCATAATGTCTTGCCATTGGTATGCAGTAAACATTCCACATCTTTAGGGGAAACTCCCACATAGCCAGGAGAAGGAGGGTTTTTAAAACCCGAGATCCTAACTTCAGCGCAAAGGCACGAGCAGACAATAAATTTTACATCTGCAAAGGAAGTGTCCAATTTCAGTCGATTATTTTGATACGCTACTTTAGTGAAGTGATTGTGCAAGAGCAATCAAAGACGGACCCCAAAAAAAAAAAAAAAAAGGCTTGGCGACATACAAACTCTGAAGAGAGAAAGATGCCTTGGAGTTAACACTCTGCCAACGACCAGGTCACACTGCAGAAGTCAATGGGCCAGATTTCTACCCAGCTTTACAGCTCACAATCAGAGCCTTGTTCGGAAAGAAAAATCCGCTCTTATCTCACTACCAAAAAAGTCAATGGATATAACAGAGCACTCAGCTTGGAGCATGATACTAAGCAGTTGCTAAATCATATCCTCCATGTCAGAAGGATCCTGGCAGGTAGTGCCTCTGGGATACATTCTTGCCTGTCACACGGGATCATGATCATGTGTGTTCCTTTGTCCCTCTGCCATCCCTCGCTGAGATGAGGACGAATGTCCCAACGTTGCTTTATTTTTTCCCCACTTTATATTTGATTTTAAGTAAACGGTTTCTAAATTAAAAGAAAAAAAAAAATCTGGTTCAAAACATAGAACGCTTCAATCTGAAAGACAAAGAATGTTGAAAGTATTTGAACTGAAGCAGGAATGTCTCCGCTGAATCAACCCAAACGTTCCCTTAGATTTTCTATTGAAGAAAACCCTCAAATTTTGATTAGAGTCTGAATCAAGATTGAAAATTTAACATTACCTCAAACATCCAGGGAAAAAAAAGCAGCAGATGAAAGCTTTTCCCATCAGAAGAACCTGCTTCTTCCAGTGCAGTGGTCAGAGCAGGAAGGCTTCAGAGCATGCACTGAATGACTGAATACACTCGCATCCCTCCAACAGCAGTGAACCAACAACTATAGGAGTTTTAGTCCTTTTTGGGAAATAAACGTATAGTGTGCTCCCAAGCTTCATGTCACAAACATAACATACACAGAAACTTCTGCACGTCAGCACACAGCAGATACACAGGCCAACATCCAAGCAGCACACATCTCATCCTCCGTCCATCCATCCATGGATTCCCAAAGGGCAGAACAATTGTAGAAGCTACAGGACCTTCAAAGCCACTAGAAATCAGGGAGGTGTCAGAACTCCTCCAGCTGCCCCACATGTAAAGACAACCTAGACACTTTGGGTCAGGGAGAGCAAGAGACCATAAAAGTTTCCAGTACAGTATTACTGAGGGGAAAAAAAGCATGCATGATTCAACACACCTATGAAAGAGGAGTCTGGAATGGAGAAACATTATTTGAAGAATGGGAGCAGGGGGAAAGAAGAAAAAAAAAAAAAAAAGCCATGAGGTCATTTATATTGATTCCAGGCTGAACCTTGTAGATTAATTACAGGGGAAAAAAAATAGGTATTGACAGCTCAATGTTGACTCTAAGCTGGTTATTAGAACAAAGCAGGCTGAGCGTGATCTTTAGAGGAAATAGCTTCTGATAGGGTCCTGGTGCTATGTTTCTTAGGTAATTGGACTCCAGCCAAACCATCTGGCTCTTCTGCATTTCATTCTAACAAAGAGGACTTCACAAAGCCTGGAAGAAAATCCTGTACACAAGAAATGTAAGAATCGTGTTCAGAAATGTGCCATTCTAGGAGAGATATTCGATATATTTTAGAAGGATTTAGAGTTAAGAGGAAAGAAGGTAGGAATATTTTTTAAAAATCCTGAAAAATATGCTTATACCTGAGAAAAAAAGCAGGACAGTTCCTGTATTGTGATGCTGTGGGGTTTTGCATTATTTGATCCTATGTAGGAAACAAGCATCTTACTACTGAAACAGAAAGCTTCTTTCTCCTGAGACAGAAGATAATAGCAGTCTCACAGTCACAGTTCCCAAGACAGTGTCTTGTCTCAGTTTAGAAGAGACCATCTCAAGAGAGTTGCTTGCCTGCCTTCTTTCCATCAAAACTAATGAACCTGAACACAAATGATGATTTCCTCTGATGCAGAGATACCCAAACAATATGGCCCCAACCCAAATCACAGCCTGCTCAGCCATCAGGGAAAACCACAGGCCTTCCTCAAAGCCCCTGCACCTCCTTCCACTTAATCTACTGCCTTTAATGTCAATAGCTAAAGCAAAATTGGATTCTTAGGGACATCCATTGTGGGGATCACAAATGGAACTACATCCTCAGCATCTACTCATTTGTAGCAGTGTCAGCACATACAGACTCCAAGTGTGCCATGACAAATCTGTGTTGAGCTGAAAAACATGGGAAAAGGGATAATCAAAGTTCTCAACAGAAGCTCCTAATCTGCTCTTCAAGGATGGTGGGAGCTTACCGAAAAATTCCTTGAGTTCAGCTGCATGTCAGAGGAGTTTCTCCCTGTCTCAGACCATCCAACTGCTCTGTCATGTCCTGCATAGCTAAGAAACATGATGGTTCTCCTCTTCATCAGCCAGACATAGGAACAAACAACAACAGGACATAGCAGAGATGCTGACCTTTCCCAGCTCTTGGGCATCTTGGGATATCTCCTTTCTCTGTCAAGGCTCATCTGTTTTCTTTCAAGTTCCTACCTGCACTGAATTTGTGGCAGCTGTTCCCACACAGAAAACAACCCTGGCTTGTTGAAGTGACCCATGACAGCCCTTGTGCAAGGTGAGAGGGCCTGTTCCCAAAAGGGCAGGCAAGAGCCTGCAGGACAGAGTCTGGGTGCTTCAAAGGAACCACAGAATTTGTCCTGCAGATGAAGTAGAGCCTCTCTCTGGGCCTCAATCCAGGAGAGTGACAGATCCTCCAGCTGTGTTCAGGTGTATGCAAATACAAATCATAACAATGAAATAGCACCTTTCACACCTAATAGTTATTCTGGGAGCTTTCAGTTTTCATTGTCTTGGGAATCTTTTACTGAACTGTGGACTCCCAGTGTTACGCCAGTGGGTTGGGTTAAGTAAACAGCTCTGATCCCATTGTCAAGTTTCCCTTTGTTTTTTCTACTCTTCCAGCCTCCCAGCAACATCAGGGATTACCCTCTGCTCCCAGCTGTTCAGGCAGCTAGACAAAGCACCCCGCCAGCATCCAGCACCCCCTGCATGGGCTGGCATTGCAAACGCCATAATCAAAAGAAATGTCAGATCGATAGAGCACATTACAGAGTTAAAGCCAGCAAACACTTCACTACGGGGCTGTATTCCTCCAGTGCCTCAGGCAGCCCTGTACCAGCACTGCCTAGGCAGAGCCATAGGAAAAAGCATCACCACTTCTCCTCTCTTTCCCACATCCCAGCTCCTCATTTGGTTTTGACCTCAGCAAAACAGCTCCTTTGCTGTTCATTTTCATCACAAACTCTTCAAGGAACCAAATGGAGTGAGGGTCAAAATCCAAAGGCAAAACTTTTTGCCTTATCCAGAAGCTTTTTCTCTGGAAGAGTGATCCCAAAAAACGCTGGAAGTAAATGAATCAACTTTTCATTTTGCACTTTTTTAGTTTTGGCTGTCCTGAAATGATCATTTTTCCTCAAGTGAAAACGTGTATGAAGATCAAAAATCTTCAGTCTTAATTAAATTACAGATGTACAATCTAATGGATCTAATGGATCTAACTGGTGCCAAAAGGAGCTGGTCCTCTCACTCATGCTCCCCCGTTCATCCTCTTTACCGTGCATCTGGTGCTCAGCAGACCCTGCACTGAACCAACTAACTCCCCAAACAGAGCAAACCTACTTCTGACAGGTCATCAAAGTGCATCTTCCCAGCACAGGTTCTGCCAAGCGCCAGGACCAGTGCCAGGGAGGAGATGGGAAGACACAGCTGGAAGCAGGGAGAGGATGCAACAGTTCACTGCTGTCAGGAGGAAGAAATCAGCTTAGCTGCAGCATCTAAAATTCACCCTCGCAAGTCTGGCTACCAAGGTGCGACTGAAATAAAGCAGAAGACAGTGAGCAGAGCTGGAACCTGTGCACCTCCTGGTTAGATGGTACAGCATTCCCACTCCCCCGCAAAACCTCGCTCTCACCAAGCTTCTCTGAGAAATGGGGGGAGAAACTGCATTTCATATTATCAGTCCTACCTCCCCCTCCTGCTGCTAATGATTGGACTGCAGAAATTTTCAAAAGCATCCAGGAAATGCATACTCCCAGTTTCTAATGGGAATAAAGTATCAAAAGGCTCTTTTGGTGCATCACCGTAACAGCCCACATACGCAGCCTGCCATAAAAGAAATAACAGCTATTTACTGAGCAGTATAAAGATTAGTTTAATGCTATAAATACTTCCAAACATTGTTGAAACATTAACTAATTCACTCTCACAGCAGCTCCTTGTGGCAAATAAAGATAATTCTTTCCGTGCTGAAGGGAGGTTTAGAGCAGACATTTTTATATATGCAGCAGCATCTCCCGATAGTGGCTCTGAAAACTGTCAGTGCTATTAGTGACCCCCTTTGGAGATGGACCAAATTCTAGTATGAGGGCTGATGTAAATGCACACCTCAATTAGATACTCTTTAAAGAGGGGATGGAGACCCAGCACTTCTCAAACAGATCCAGACAGCTACCTTCCGCCAAGAGGAAGCAGCTATTTAATCACAGTCAATTATTCCAGAACAGGCACAATTTTGCTCTTTTTCATTGCATGGCTGTGATTAAAAGATGAGAGGGAACAACACCACATAACAGGCTCCTGAACTCAGCCAAAAATATAGGATACAGTAGTTGATTGTAGGAAATTGCTTTCTACAGATGCTTCACACTGGCTCTCAGAATTATTTTGGTCCATGGTGGTTCAACCACCCTGAAACTACTCTGGTGATCTGCTTTGGAAGAGGTAGGTATATCTCTCTCGGGGAGAGACTGTTCAGTAGGGCCTGTTGTGACAGGACTAGGGGTAATGGTTTTAAAATAGAGGGGGGTAGATTTAGATTGGATATTAGGAAAAAATTTTTCACAATGAGAGTTGTAGAACACTGGAACAGGTTGCCCAGAGAGGTGGTGGATGCCCCATCCCTGGAAACATTCAAGGCCAGGCTGGATGGGGCTCTGAGCAACCTGATCTAGTGGGGGATGTCCCTGCTCCTTGCAGGGGGGTTGGACTAGATGACCTTTGAAGGTCCCTTCCAACCCTAACCATCCTATGATTCTATGATCTGTTAGGCAATATCTCCTCCACGCTGAAGGCACTCAGGGGTCTCTGCTTCTCCCAAGCCTTCAGAAGGAAGCACACAGGCTGAAGCACAAGAAAAATACACCAGGAAAGACTCCATGAGAAGTAATAGCAACCCTGGGGACAGTCCCCTGTTTAGTCTACCCTTGCATGACTAAGATAGCTTCATTTTCAATCATAATGGGAGAGGTGAACACTTCTGGGGCACTATGTCCCTCCTGGGCCTGCTCCCCAAACTCCTGCCAGGCCACAGCCACCAGGTCCTGGCAACAGGACACTGCACTGAGCCATTTCAGTTTGGTTCCCTACTTATATTGCAGCAAGGGACCCAGCTTCTCTCCCCAGCAGCGACGTCGATAAGCCGCACTGAGCTTGGGTTGGGCATCTAGAAATTAAAGGTGGCAAACGTGTCTATGCCGCACAGCCCAGGATGAATGTCTGCCCACACAAGTCACCTCTCTAATATTTCTCATTTTAGACCCAAATCTACTTGTGTTTTTCACAAGCCTGACATTATGTCCATTTCCTTGTGTAAATTACAGGCAGGAGATACAACCAACACAGGGCTGAGGATGTACCAGACGTTGCTCCCACGCAGGGCAGACAAGATTCCCACCGCTGGGAACATCTGCTGTTATTTTGGACTAGCTACAGAAATACTTTACTGTGGAAGAAATTCTTTACTGTGAGGGTGGTGAGGCACCGGAACAGGCTGCCCAGAGAAGCTGTGGATGCCCCATCCCTGGAATTGTTTGAGGCCAGGTTGGATGGGGCTTTGAGTGACCTGGTCTGGTGCAAGGTGTCCCTGCCCAGGGCAGGAGGTTCAACTAGACGATCTTTAAAGTTCCTTCCAGCCCAAACCATTCTATGAAATGTCTCTAATCCTTTCTGCATTGGTCACTTCAGACCAAGATAAAGGCAGGGATTATATGCAGGGAGCAAGGCTGAGTGGGAAGCACTTTGCCACTCCAGCTAGCAGAAGACTGGTGCTGATAGCAGGTAAGAACCTGCTTACTCGTTGCTCTTTTCACTCCAAGATGAGATTTTGATGCTAAGCCCAACCAAGCAGCAGCAAAGCAGCAGTAAAATCCCTGGAAAGAGCTGTATGTCACACTCCAGCAGGACTGAGTGACATTCCCTGCACGGGCTCAGCTGCGCCAGCCAGAGACAGGAGGTGGCCAGTGCAGCTCTGGACCCTTTCTCAGTTCACTCGGTCCAAAGCCTAGGCCATGGACAAAGCCTTCAGTCTCTGTCTCTTCTTGGGTGGCCTTGCAATTAACATAAGCCCTGCAGCTGCACACGTAACCCTGTACAATTACATTGGCTGCTCTTCTACCTGCTTAGCTTTGCACCCAGCTGTGTCCATTGAGTTATCGAGCAGCATAGAGACCATCTCTGAGCGGACACAGGAACCTGGTCTACCTTTGTTGAGGTCAGGGCTGCCAACCAGTTGGGTCATGCAGGCTGCTGGGAGCCTCCACGTTGAACTGTCCCCAGAACCTGCTATGGATAAGCCAAAGGCAGATATACAAAGAAATCTCCTATTTTAAACAAAACCATAATTCAACAAACACACTGAAATACTTTTGTTAAACACTGAATGGAAAAAGAGGTTTCAAAATGCCTATTTTGACATTTTTTAAGTAATGAGTCACCAGGAATACTTTGGGGTATTTATAAAAATCTTTGTTTAAATAAAAGGTATAAATAGAATTAAGGTTGTTTTTTATTTAAAGTAAAGATTGGGGAGTGGGATCTGCAGGTTCTTGATTGGTTGTTGTTGGGTGGATTTTTTGGGGGGAAATTTTGAGTTTGTATTCAGATTCAGGAGAAAGAGAGAAAGAGACACCAACTCTTTAAATTTTCCACAGACCAAAACCACTATCCCTGAGCATCTCTACTCACCACCTCCGTTGCTTACATTTCCCCATCAAAACTGTCATGTATCAAGCAAGCTTATGTCAACAGTCAGCTAATTAAGGTTGCAGAGGCCTGGATTTAAGAAGGAGGAAAAAAAAAAACCAACCATGCTAAAGGTTACAAGTAATGAAACCCCAATGGGAACAGAGTCTGGAAAATTCAACCTCGCACTGGCCAAGAGCTTTCCCCTTGTGTAACGTTTCTGGAGCAGAAGAGCCAGTAAACAGCATACCAAGCTGATGTGCACCATATGACAGAAACCTGCCAGCAGAAAACTCTCCCAGCCCTCATCTGCAGGGACAAAGGAGCAAGGAAGACGAGCAGTTTTTGGTCCTGCCGACTGCTTTAGTCAGACCAGTTTTTGGTCCTGCCATTGCCCACTTTGCTGAGAGGAGATGCCGGGTTACTGACTGCCGCAGGTCTGGGAGAAGAGATGGACAAGCCACTCCCTTCCTCATGAGGACAGCAGCAGCATATTAAGAAGCAGCAGAGCCCACAGCTATCCTTATCCTTCAGCGCCTTCCCTTTGCAGTCCAATACTTCAGCCTGAAGCCAGGGATGAGACTTTGCCAGAGCGAATAGGACTAGGAAAGCTAGGCTGAGGCTCCACATCATCACCTGTTGAAGATGGCCAGCTGGCCACAGGCTTTGTTTTTACGCAAAAAGACCTTCCCATAGAGCATACAGTTACTTGCTTGGTGGATTTTGGATCTCGTAGGTCTAAAAGAAACATTGTGGTGGAAATAAGGGCAAGAAATCAGATATCTGTGTGAGGGATGAGGTGAACAATGACACAGATTTCCAGGCAGGTACATCTGCTCCAAATATAACCAGAGCTACCACTCTCAGACCAGAGTATTCTGACCAGTATTTGGAAACTGAAGCCAATTTATTAAAATCAAAGCCAATCTGTCTGCAGAAGAAGCCACGTTATCTGTGATGAGTTGAATCCCAGAGCTCAGTGATGCTCTCAAGGACATGGCTTTGGCACTTATCTCGTCAATTCCATGTGGTGATTATAAATCCAGCTGGTTGGATTTATATGTGCCAGCTGGCTCTCTGGAGGTGAAGGGGTGGGATCTCGTCAGGAATATTAGCTGGGAACACAGATTTAGCTCCAGAGGAACAAGCGAGCATTTGGGCTGTGCTGCCTCTAGGTTTGGAGTGGTTTCAGCCAATCCCCCAAACCCAGTAGGAAGTGTCAGAGTCCAGCACAGTGGAGAAAACAAACATTTGAGTAAAGCAATCCCAGGAATTGAGGCAAAAGGACGGCATGGCTGGTATTAGAGTGGGGCAGGAAACAATGTTATCATCTGAGGAGAATGTGGTATTTTGCAATGTTTTCCTGTCCAAGATGAGTGCAAAAAGTCTTACTAAGAGGTTTTGGCAAACCAAGTTTAAAAAAAAAAAAAAAAAAAAAAAAAAAAAAAAAAAAAAAAAAACGCAAAACACAAGATATTATTTTAAGCATTCACTCTGTACGGGCCTCGCTCCTTAGTTTGCTCTTAGATTTAAAGGACAGAAGAGCCATTTTAACCCATAGTTTTTTTGGTTTCCTCAGTGTTAATCAATACAAAACAAAAAGACAGATCAGTCCTGACTTTTGCAGGCATCTCTGTGCCCAGGGTATCACCTGCATCTATTGGCATCTGCTTTTCCTGACCAGAGACACTGCTTCTGCACCCACCTAAGGGCAGAGTCCACCCTTCCCTCCCCCTGCTCGGCAAAGGGGATAACCAATCAGAAAACCACCCACATGGAAGACAAGCAGGAACCACGAGCTTTCTGCTAAAATGAACCCAAGCAAGATCAGTAACACAGCTGAATGTTACTGCACAGCTGCACATCTGCAGCTTTGCTGTTGCACCCTAACCCGGAGCCCCCCAGCTACTGTGATTAAGTGCCCATGGGACCAGCCGAGGGATGTAATAAATTCACGGACAAAAAAGCGAAATACAATATCTGGAAGAGAAAGGCCCCATGGAGGTCCTGAGTCGCAACATTATAGCCTGACATCAAACAAATCCTTTGCCCTTACCTGTTTCTAGCCCTGTATTTCTGCAAAGTTCTGTGACAACTGTCAAACAAAAGGCAGGAGACTCATGATGTCCCTGCATTTCCCGTCTCTGCTAACAGACTCAGGTTGTTTCTGTAGCTCTGGATCAATAGTTCTCAGTGAGAAGCCACATATATTTCCATTCAGAAAAAAAACCACCCCCAAACTGGAAGCATTATGTGTTTCTTTAAGAAAGAGAGGTAACATACACTGCACTACAGAAAATATAATAAAAGCTGAACACAAAGCTGTGGGTTTTTTTTCCTCCAAACAGCAGAACCCTACCCTTCCTACCTCCACTCCAGGAATGAAAACATGGAGCTATGCCAACGCCTCCCCCCACAACAGGTGACGATGCCCTCAATCACCGATTCAAGCTTTATCAGAGGAGAAACTCCAGGGGCTGGTGGTGTGAGACTCTCATGGTGTTAGCGCAGTAACGCAAGCAGAGAACAAGAAGTCAGCCAAGGGAGTAAGAGTAGGGGCATTGTTTGGGTAAAAGCAGCAAGGGCAGCACGAGGAAGCCAACCAACAGCACAGCCAAACCCCACACGCTCCACTTGCACACGAGGCATCCCAGCTCTATCATTTCAGACACAGAGCACTCATTTCTGCAGGTTGTAACCAGCAAAACAATGAGAGGCAAACAACAGGGAGTCATGGATGCACTGTGGAGGCAGGTTTCTACCTCAGCTGTCAGGAGAGGCCAAGGCAGAAGCTGGTGCAGCAAAGCCTGGGAGATCCAACAGTGGCTGAGCTGTGAACCAGCTGCCTCTGCAGCACTGAGTGATGGCCACGACAGAAACATCATGCTGAGGTGGGGCAGGAGACAGCTACTTAAAAGAGGCATGTGGGGATGGCAGGACCAAGGTAGGAGGTCAGGAAAGAAGCAATTCTGAACGGAGCTGGACCAGATGATTTAACAAACACATTTTCAAAAGAAGCACTCACAAACACCCCTTGTTAAAGGCAGAGAGGGGAAAGAAAAAAAAAAAATCACTACAGTTCAATTCTATGTGGCAATAAAGAACAAAGCCCTACATGAATTGCTAATCCTTCTCTGCTGGTGCAGTGACAGCCAGACCGACAGACAACAGCAGAAAGACAATCCGAAATCAAGGAGGGCTGTCTGTCCGGGAAGGCAGCTCTGCACGCGGCCGTGCTCATGCTCTCTGCATTCAAGCCCCAGGGCTGGGGCTCTTACCACGGTGACTTCTCCATAAAGAAAACAAATTTCTCTGCATCACAGCCCCAGAGACAAAACTTAAACCTATTCACCCTAAGATTAGTCAGAGTAAGACAAAAATAAATTCAAAGCTGGTGGCTGCTGAGGGCCCCAGCTCAGGGCTGCTGGGTCCCTGCAAGCTGCAGCAGTTGGAACAAAAATTAGAAGATCAGTTCATTTGACCCAGAAATGCATTTTACTCTTTCTTGTGCATATTCCAGAACCTGCAAGACAAGTGCAAAGCTGTAAAATGGTTGTTCTTGTCCCAGTCCTGCTCCAGCAGACTTGCAAGTGGGCTGAAAGATGCACCAGCATCAACACAGTAGGAAGGGGTACAGGTGCTTCAAAGGCTACAAAAACATTCTGGGGCTAAAATCCAGCACGCACTGAAGCATGTGACTGGACTGAGGCTCCTGACCTCTCCACAATCCACGGCTGTCAGAGTCGCCTTTTCCAAATGAGATTTCCACCCTATTCATTTCAACAACACAGCCTGCACCCTTGGGAAGAGGGGAGGGGAGGAAAAAGCAGGAAGATCAAAGCTCTGCAAGTCTGTAATATTTTATTAGTTGCTTCCATCTGTCACACACCAATAACTCATCGGGAAATAAGCCCCGTCTTGAGAACCGCTACCTTTTCGTTGCCGACTTCGGCTTGTGAGCAGTTGCTATTGTGTGCCTTTATCGGTTATTTGTTCCATCTGAACGAATTTCGGCTCCTCATTCACAAACCAGCCTCTGCTCCTTGAATCGGAGGGCGAGGAAGGGGGAGGGACGGAGGAGGATCTCGCTGCGCTTCTGTAGTCTCTTTCACGCTCCGCTCGGTGCCTTCTGCATCAATGGAGACCTCGGGAATCCTTGGGCTTTGTTCTCTTCTGCACGCGGGGGCTTTTCCTGCTGAAATAGCAGGAAGCAGCAATAACCCTCAGCACGTACAATCATCCAAATCCATCTGCTGGAGCGAGGGAAAGATACAACACGCTGCTTTTGGAGAAAGAAAAGTGCTTTGAGGGAGCAGGGGAAAGAGCCAGATTTCCTGAACACCTCTGAATAAGGTGGAGCGGAGGGAGGTTTTCATAATGGAGAAAACCGCCTTGTTCCACTCTTACTGGGATGCAAATGGAGGAATTTGAAAGGTTGATTGCACAGTCTGCTGATGGATAAACTCCATAAGATGCTGGGCTATGGAAGCAGAAGAGCTCCCACGCATCTGTGGCCCTTCCCTCTCCAAAGGCACTGCAAGCACGCACCGTCCTGCTTTTTCCTGAGCTCTAAGATCCCTTCACAAAGGTACACTGGGGAAAGACTTCAATAGTCCTGACTTTCATAATCAATTAGGGATGTCCTACTGGAGGCATCTTAAAATGCTCAAGTTTATCCTGAGTATCTACTTTCATTAAAAAAAAATAATAAAAATCAACAAACCAGATCCCACTCAGTGGAATCAACTGAAGCATTCAAAAATCACTCTCAAAATATCTCCTGGTTTTAGGAGCGTTTGACCTTGTTTCACTGAAATCAAGCTCTTTGACTGAACATAGACTCAAGCAAATCAAGAGAACCTTTTGTACCGAAGCCTCTCAAGACACCAGCCCGCCCTGGGCACACATCCCTCAGTTACATGGGTGGGTGCATGCAGACACGTGCTCCCATCTGTGTTTTTCACACACAGCTCTTTTGGCATAGCTGCAGCTCCTCAGTGAACGAGAACCCTGCTCTATTCTTTGTTAGGGCTTTTGTTAACGCACTGCTGGCGACTGCATGAACGGTACCCACTGTGGTCAGCACCACGCTGCGTAACGGCTGGCTCTGAAAAGGAAATTGCTCCTTCACCCTGAAGAAGGATGCCTGCATGTATCAGCTGCTGCTTTGCTCTGACTCATGCCTCCCACTTGCCCCACTCCATCTGTCTCTGTAATTCAGGGCTTACATTTCCTCTGGCCTGGCACTGCCTTTGCCAGCAACTGCAGATGTTGATATTTGGCTGGTCTGAACTCCTCAATGGCGTGGCAGGTATAGTAGCTCCCCCGCCATTCCCAGCTCTGTTCTCATTCTCTAAGGCCCCTGAATCAACTTCTCCCGGTCCCATGGAGAGTCAAGACCACCTGGAGCTTGCAAAAAACCCTGGGGTCACATCACCTACTTCAGGAAGTCTTGCTTATAGTGCCCTGGGCCTGGATTGTCCATGGTACAGCAGGACCCCATTTCATACAAGGACTCGTGCACAGAACCAGACTATTTGGATAACCTCTTTCCTCTACCTATGAAATGCAACAAGCTGGAATTACCACAAAGTCCATCTCCAAAAACAAAAGGAAAGAGCTAGTAATGGATTATGAGAAAGCCAAACATTTTTCTCATTCCATCCCAGAAGTATGTTTCCTCTTATTTGATAGGGCACTAAACCCAAAGCATACCCCTGGGGGAACTCCCTTTCTTGGGAAGCTCCAGCACCACCCTGGAAGGTCCGTTTTGCCATAGATATCTCCTGATCCTGGTGGTTCTGGACTGTAAGCAACAGCAAGTCACTTACCTCTCACTGCTTCACAAAACTGTGTCATAAGCTTTTAAAAAATCACATCTACTACCAACACCATCATTGTGAATTAATATTCAGCTTTACTCAATGGCAACAGCTCTGCAGACGTTCATGCCTCTGTGTTCTACCTCAAAGGATCTGAGCAGTTCATGCTACTCCAGCAGCAAAGGGAGAAAAGGAGAACAAAGCTGCTTGGTCAAGGCTGCACATCACAGCTAGATAAAAGTCCTCAGCTCCCTACCTTCAAGCTGGTGTCCTCCCCATCAGATCAAGTAACTGTATCTGGATTTTGAGGCCCGCCTATTCCTTCAGCAGAAAACAAGCAAGCAAACTTGTGCAAGCTTTCTGTGTATCCTGCAGATCTGAGCAACATTTTGAGCCGTAAAGCAATTCAGAAGAATTTCAAATTGTCTCTGACCTACAGTGCACCAGCTGCAGTCTCGTCTCTGAAGAATAGCTGGCTGGCCTGAACATCAGAGTGGATTATTGTCCTGAGGGTGCAAAGTCAGAGATGAGGCTGCTGCGCATCATTAAACAAACAGATGGAGAGACAGCCCCAGAGGCTCAGACGGAGCCTGATGCTTTCTGGCTCTGAGAGTGCCTGTTCCAGGACCAGGAGTGGCTCCAGAGCACTCAGTGAAAGGAAAAGATGTGGTCACGGGCTGCAGCCTCAGAGACTCGAGCTAACTGATGATAGAGAACAGAGGCCTTTTCCTTACAAGCAGCTCATCAGGAGCAAGCACGCTACGGGACTCTGCTGCACAAGTTCAGAGTGAGTCCAGACTGCTCAGAACAGGCTCATAGGTCCTCAGATGAAAGGAGAGCAGCAGCAATCATACTGAATACCATCAGGCATTCAGACTCAGCCACTGTTTTTGTTACTAGAAGCTGCAGGCTCTTGGGGTCTGCATTTCTTAGCATTTTTCTTTGTAGGACTCTAACACATTTTAAAGATGGAGTTTTAGAGGAGATAAACGTAAATTACAGCTGTATTCGTAGGAACGTTTCCATCTCAGAGTTCAGCTACATTTTCATCTATATAAGCAAATAGGGCAGTTCTTCCAAAACAGGGTGCCACTTTCACTTGGCACAAAACTGGTCCAACTCCCCATCTCGATTAGCAGCAGCTTTCCAGCACATCACCAGCGCACGGAGCAAGACGAAGCAGGACCAGCTCCTCTACATCAGGACCTTCCCTTTCCTGGGGAAGCAGAGGAAGGTGCTAGAAACCAGGCCATTTCTCTTCCCTCCTGAAAAGAGTAGAGCAAGGCCTGCTAAGGAGGACCAAGCTTGTTCCTTCCAAATGTTTTCCATCTCTGTGGGGTACCTATGTCCTGCAGCTGCCTTGTATAGTTCCTCTGCTTCTATGCTATCCAAAGAAGAAAGAAAGAGGCAGCTTCTGCACAGTCACATTTATCAACATTATCAACTAGGCAGCTGGCCCAGCCACAAGTAGGAAGCTGGACTAGAAGACCTCCAGAAGTCACTTAATAATACTCTACAACATTCCAGAACTAAAACCCAATCAACATGAAAATAAAAACGAGTCCCCGCATGGTTTTCATTTCACTTCTGACTACAATAATTAGTCAGGGCCTTTCTATAAGTTCTCCTGAATTTTCTGTTTTGACCTTCAGAGTTCAGTACCGGATAAGTAAAAGGAAACCTAGCGTGGTCTTGCAGCCAAACCAGGCTCTTAGAAGAAGATGTATGACTTTATTTGCTCTAAATCTTGTCCAGTTTCCAGAGAAACAGAAGCCACATCCTCCACTGAAGCATCTCATTGCCAGACCTTGCTTCTGAGGTATCTGGGAGCCTGGTAAGCTCAGGACTTTGGAAGCATCCAACAAATATAAAAGCAGGAACCCGAAAAGCCCAGCTAGATAGAATTGAGCAGTTTTCTTCCAATCTTTTATTCAATATGAGCAAGTGCATGACCCCCTGCTCCAGAGAAATCCCATGAACGCACTGTGAAAAAGTCACTGCTTGAACAGATGCTGCAATTTTAGAAACAGAGGAACAGTACAGAGCTCTAGAGGTCTCCAGATAGATGATGTAGCCTGTAACTTGCCAGAGAGACTTCTTTTTCAAAAAATTTTAAATGGAAGCATTCTTTTTACCTGGGGGAGAATTATCTCATCCACCTACTCGTTTCTTGGGAGCTTTCCTCATGGTTAGAAACCACGAATATCTCTGGGATGGCAGTAAACTTCTCATGGAGTTGTTCTGACTGAATTAATGCTAAGCTGGTATTAATATCACTTCCTTTATCTCCACTTCTGAAAAAGGCTCCAAGCATTAACAGCTTCACTAATGATTCATGGGTTTAAATTCCTAAACCTTTCGAGAACAGGAAATTAAAGCCAAGATGAACAATACCCACAGATTAAATATATTTAGCTGCTGTGTTTCTTGTTGAGAAACCCACAGAACTGTTTAGTGGTGCTTTTCATGTGGCTGCTCCATGTGGAAACGATGGCAGCTTGCGTCTGAAGTCAAAATGGCAAACTAAAGGGGGGGATGCAGGAAGACATTTTATTGTTTTCCTTGTGCTTTCTGCTCTCCAGCAGAGCTCCTTCAGGCAAAAGCTTCTCATTAGCCTCCTCAGCACCAGATAAAAGCAAGTAAAGGGACTGCCCCACATTACGTGGTAGGGCACAAGCCACGAGGGAGGAGAAGCCACCATTCTGTGGGCAAGTTCTTCCAGAAGGAAGACTCTGGAAACATTTGCAGAATCAGGTCATGTTCATGCCAGGCGGGCAGCAGCAGACAAAAGCTGGCCTCCACTGCGCGCCATTGCAGCAGTTGCTCCCTGGGAGAGAATCAGCAAAAGCATGCAGCTCCCAGCATCTTCCTCCTCTTTTTGGGCTGAGGCATCCTTTTCTGCACTTCATCCATGACTGCGTTGAGTCAGGAATCAAAACCATCCCTCGGAGCCCTGGTTCAGTGCCCTGGCTGCTAGGTCCCTGCTCCTCTGCTCTCTCAGGGCTGCTTGTCAACAGCTGTTTCGTAGAGCCAAGGATCCCAGCTCTTTGTTTTTCCCTACTTCATTAGCTAAACAAACAATGACACCATGTAAAATACCACCCGGCTCGTCCGTCTGGGAGACACAAACCCATGCAAACTATCTTGGAGACAATTTTAGAAACAGGCTGTGCCTCTGCCAAACGCGAGTGCTTGAATCAGCGTGGCGGTGGAGTGCTCAGCTCCAGTTCTTGGAGAGCCAGAAGCACGCTGAGCTGAGCCGAGCCCACTGCGAGAGCAGCTCCAGCAGGGATCTCACGAGGACAGAGCACGGTCATTGAAATACCAGGGAACAGAGTTATAACACTGCTAAAAGGCTGTTGATGATCAAAATATCAGTAATTCTTCAGGAATAAATTTGAGTTACAGCTTGAACTCTTAACAGAAAACACTATAAGGACATTTAAGGCAAACACCATAAAGCTGACTGTCTGCATGGGAGACAGATTTCAGCACCAGGTCTTTAAACCTAAGCTGCCGTAGGAGACCAAGACTGCAGCAAAACATAGGAAGAAAGGCATCTGGGTGGAAAAATCCCTTCCCCACAGCCCCATCAGTCACCCAGTAAATTGTCACCCCATGCACTCAGCTAGGAAAGAGTTATGGCTCCAGGACCCACCAGGAATCTGGGCAGACGAAGGCAGCGGATGGAGCCCACCAGTACTCAGAGAAGGAGACTGGACTGCACACTTTAGACTTCTTTGGAGCAGAACTTTCAACCTTTTTCTTCAATTTGCATCAAACCCTCTCAGTAACAGAGGCACCAAGCACAGAAGTCAGTAGGCCCATCTCACAAAAACTGCGGACACAGGGTGACAAAGTTGCTCAGGTGGACTGAACTCATCCCCCAAGACAGTCTACAAGGACTCCTCAGCTACAGAAGAGAACACTGCACAACAAACCCCCTTGCAAAGCCCAGAGACACAGTGCTGTCCAGCTTTCACCGTTAAGGTTTCTCGAGCCAGCATTTGTCCCAGCCTGTGGTTAAAGGGAGCCAAGCTCTACCACCCACACAAATCCCGGGGAAACTTCTTTCACTTTCTGATGAGTTTGGATCAGATCTCTGAGGTTGGAGGCAAATGGTTTATCCAGGAGAAGCACACACTTGCTCTAACGTATGTAGCAGATTGCTTTTGCCCCCATGGAAACGCTCTATGACAGATACCACAACCAGTACCTCCACGGCACCATGCAGCCCAAGGCACCATGGTTACAGCAGCTCACCGTGCAGAAGCCGGCTTATCTGCTTGTCGGGGACATCTGATGCCTGACTCAGAGCAGTGCACAGTTCAAACCACCCCCACAACATGCCACAAGCAAGAAAGTTAGACTTGCTATTCACATTTCAGTTGAGCTCAAAGCTCTCATCAGAATGAATAAGTAGTTTTATTTGTCCCCGCTTGGTTTACCAAGTCCAAGAAAGCTTTTCAAGATTTGCTTCATATAACTCTGGGTCTCCAGTCTCAGCATGTCTGTGTAGGGAAGAAAACACTCAAAGTGATCCTCAGAGATGCCTGACCATCTTTTTAAAGACAAAACCTTCCCTGCTGTCCTCTGCATCACTAGCCAAGCAGGCACCACATATTGGCATCTGCTTTGAAGAGCTCATACTGTCTTCAGGAGAAACATGAGCGTGCAGAAACATCTCGGTATTGTCCACGCTGCTCTGTGCTGAGCTACAGTTTGGGACTTCTCCAAGTTTCCCACCTCCACCTTCAGTTAAGCTGACTCCAAAGGATCGTTGTGTGGCCCGTAACAGGGCTGGGGGCTCCTGATCCACAAAATGATTGTGGTTTACTGTGCTAGACTAGATCTAAATTACTCTTGTGAGAAGAAAATGGTGCTATGATGCCCTTCACATGGATTCTCCTCCCTCGCAGAGGAAGCAGAGAGGCTGGAGCTGGGGGCTGGTAAGCCAGCCCTCAGTATCCGTCTCAGACAAACAGAACATCTCTGACACAAGTCAGAGCAGTCTGTTCAATTCGTTCATGTACTTGTCTCAGGCAACATGCTCAAACCCTTCCAAGAAAAGTCACCCAGGAGTACAGTTCAAGAGAAGGTGTCAATCTGCTGAGGTAACTCCACGGGTGGCAGCAGCTTTGGTGAGGGATGAAGCGGCCTCAAGTGAGGTCAGCCTAGTGGTACCCATCCTGCTGGAGAGGCAGAGCACTCTACAAACTCTTGACTGGAAGACACAAGGACCACAGGAAACAAGGGCTTTTCTCAGTGCATTTCAGGAGAAACAGGAGGTGAACTCCAGACAGGTGAGGACAGCAAGGCTGAGCTTCACCCTGCAGCTGCACTGTTCCCGCACCCCATCCCACCCAGCCCTGATACTGTGCTGTCCCCTCCCCAAAACAAGGCAGCCAGGATCATGTTAAGCAGGATGCTATTGCAGAGAAATCTAGTCTGATATTTTCACTGTTGAGCACTTTGGCTTGCAGCATTGGCTCTGTAAAGCAGCAGCACACTCACCATGACCACAGCTTGGCCCTGCTGCAGCTCTGTGGGACCCAGGAGAGGACATCACTATGGCAGGAGCCCGGTGGTACCATGAAGCAGCTGGACCTGCCACACTGGTGGGTGAATGGGATGGCTGTGTTCCACCAGAGCCTGGAGAGGCATCAGGTCCTCCAAATCTGGTCATTAAAATCCAAATATGCTTGACTCACAGCTATTTTTGAAATGTGTTTTAATAACCTCTCCTTCTCAGTATGCCTTTGCTTGCATAGTGTGGTACTCAACAGGCTTACAGGAAAAAAAAAAAAAAAAAAAAAAAAAAAAAAGGCAGCTTAAAACACTCCAGCTCTGACTTTCCCCCTTCCCTAAAAAGCATATCAGGAACTGGTCCTTTCCATGCTGTGAACAGCCAGCAGACAAGCAGGATACCAATATCCAGCCTCACCGTTGCAACGGCCTTCTGCCAGCCCAAGGGATCTCGCCCAGCATTACTAGCACAGCACTCCTGATGCTGCTGAGCATCCCTAGCTCTTGTTGCAGCAGATGTCAACTGCATCCATGCACACAAGCCATTTCCTACTGCCCTTCGCTTCTGGGAGGTTTGCTCCACAAAGCTCAAACATTTCAGCAGAGCTAGAGATAAAGGGACACCGTGAAACCCAGCTACAGAGAACATGAGTTCACTCTTCGCTCTTGCTGACTTGCTGTAGGAATAGGGAGTATATCTGAGTGCAGAAAAAGTCTACACAACTGAACCTACGAATGCAGGAGGCTGCATTTTCTCTCTATAGTTTCTAAGCCCTTATACATCCCAGTGACGTTTGCTGCTTCTGCAGCTCAACTAACAAAGACACCTTCTGCAGTCCAAAGCGGAAGCAGGCAAAGTGGCTTCGATTAAGTCACAAATTTAAGAAAACGGACAGCATCATCTAGAAGCAGAGCAGTTGCTTCAAAAACAAGAACCAGGAAACCAGTTTCTTCTGACTGATATTTCCATAAGCCACCAATACCACTTTTTGGCTAAACATGCTTCCAAATTCAGATTTGAGCAGTTTGGTCCTTTAAAAAAATAAATACATAAAAACAAATTCCACAAAACAATTTAGAGCATTAGGAAAAAAACACTACAAGATAGAAATCCGCCCCATTTATTGCTTAGCTCCAGCTTCTTGGGGAGCCATGAAGACTGACATTTTGAGGTTTAGAAAGAATTCCTTCATTCTCCATGAAAAACCAGCACAAAGCAGATCAGCCCACTAAAAAGCTGTTGTATTTTCCTTCCAGTGACATGCAAGGCCAAGAGTGAGGGCTGAGTATTTACAGATATAAGGGTCTCCAGAGTTTCAGAAAGATTCCCTTGGGAGAAGAGAGACAAGTCAAAGTCATCTGCCTCTTCAGCTGGCACCTCAGTACTTTGCCACTCTCTCAATACTTCCAGATTGGCCCATACACTTAGAAGTTCCATTCTTTAAGTGCCTTTTTTTTTTTTTTTGCACCAGAGGTACTATATCGTCTCCTTTTTACCTCAAAAGACAGTGAGTACAAATACAGCACTAGAGACATTTAAGACAACTTTATATTCCACATTTTCTTTTCAGATCAGCCATATTGGATTTTCTTGCATTCATACTGGAGTTTTTTTTTTTCCCCACATCAAACACAGAAATATCTACTTTGTGTAGAAATACAAATTATGCAATGAATTCTCCAATTCACGCCCTCTGGCCACATACACAGGGGTTGACTTTGCACGTGTGTACACACGCTCCTCTCACTCAGCCCACAAGCACCACACTTTTTTAGTTTCAACATCCCTCTGACCCTGCCACACCTGGCAGCCCAGCAAATGAGCGTGGGCACAAAAGCCAAGAAACAGCTGCTGGAAGTTTTCATGTGTTTGCTCAAAATGGATTCTAGTCCATTCCCCACCCCATCCCTTTTCCTGAACCTTCAGGAGCTGCCTGTAGGAGGTGGGAAGCTGGCTGCTGATGCCCACTCCTGCCAGCACACACCTCTGCCCTGCCCTCCAGTAGCTCCCAGCCCCAGGCAAACTCCGCTGCTGGGGGATGCCCAGCTTGGGTAAGGTCCTGCAGGGACTCCGTGTAACGGACCACAACAAACAACCTCAGCAGCCCTCTGCTCTACTGAGCAGCCACAGGCCACCAAAGGAACAAAACATGTCACACCGAGACACTGTTAGAGCAGACATGCACGTCAGCGAGGTAAAGGCTTGTTCCTCATGCTCAGCATCATCCTCTGCAGCTCCTGAGCTCTCTTAAGAGGAAACTCAGTTGTAATTCGGAGCACCTGCATTCAAGAGCCCTAGTTAACATTATTTCTCCTTCCCTGTGTATGGAATGTTGGAGACCTTCCCACACCTTCAGCACAAACACTGAAGCCAGGGCACTTGAAGCAAGCACAGATGCAGGAACCCACTGGGTGCCAGGTCCTCGGCTTTCCAGTGACTGTGCTCTCGCCCTGAGCATGAGGTACAGGAATCAGGGAAGCTCAGGGAGTTTTTCCAGACCAAAGTCACTTGCACACCACTTTCAGGAGCTCTCCCCCAACCATAACTCTGTATCAAAGACCAAAGTTACGGCACAGGCAGCATTCCCCCAGCCGATGGACAAGCTGGACCCTTGCAGTACTGCATGTTCCCCTAAGAGCTAATGAACTTGCAGCAATGAGCACAGAACAACTCCATCAACTTTCACTTCCTCCTTCATCCCCTTCCACAATACCCAGGCCATCAGCTAGTCACAAACAATTTCTCCCTCCTGTCCCCAGGCCACACCAAGCACTCCACACACACTCAGGAACAGACTGGGAGCAACACAGGAGAGACCTTTGCAGACTACAGCTGCTCAACCAGTGCCAGTTCTGGTACACATGCTCTGGGGTTTGGGATACCATCTCATCCTCGAGCCCTGGTGCAAATTCAGCTCCTTCCATTCCCAAAAATGCAAGCAGCGCTGCCCACCAATTGAGAGTCTGCTAGAACAGCAAAGCATTACTGTCGTACAGATGGCTGTCTCAAAGTAAAGTGGCCAAGAAACAACCAAGTTCGCATCTGGCTTGTGGAGTTAATTACATACAAAGATTCTGAACTCAGACAGATTCACACGTTCCTGACAGTGTAGCAGAGTTACTGCCTGGCTCCAGCCCCGCCTTGCCCATCCCTGCAGAGCAGCTTCAGCTGCCTCCCTTCTTCCAGGGAACCCACTGCTTTTTGAATAAACCAGAGAGTGCCTTTTCAGACAGCAGGCTAGTGAGCACAGCATCACCACACTTACCGTGACTCTCCTGCCACCAGTTCTCCTGGCCCCAGGCTCCCTGGGAGCTGGGAAAAGCAGCACCAGCCCCCAGCCACACACAGACCACCTCCTCCTCTTCTGCTTTACCCTTCAATTTGCTTCCAAACCTTGTCCTAAATCAAAGCTTAACTCAGCTCAGCTGCTGAGTTACCCACAGTCCCCTTCTAGGAAGTATTTCACTCTGCTGGGGTGTCCCAGCTGTTCCAAATCTTCCCAAAGTCTCCCAGGCACCACTTGCCAAATTTCCCAGTACCCTGCTGGTTACTCAGCCTCCTGCATCTCTTGGAATTAACTACATGTTCCAGGATGCCTTCGCCTTAACAAGCAAGTCTCAGCAGCAAGCTCCACTCTCACAGCACCTGCATCAGCCCCGTGCCCCCCAGCAGACCCAACTGTCTGGGCAGGACAAGGTCGATTCCCCAAAAGCCCACATTTCACATAAAGATGGTTTTTACATTTTCAGTTGGAAAATTGAAACAGAAACCACCTGCTGGGTACTCTTGTACAAAACCTGCGTTTCTGTATTTTAAAAGTACACTTGAATCGTTTACTTTTGACAATTTTCTAGGAAAAAACACAATTGAAATCAGACGGACTGCATTTTAATGGCCTCTATTATTTTTGCGATGCTCTTCAACAGAAATCCAACTCTGGGGTTTTGTTTTGTTCTGCTTTCAAGAAATAAAGAGGAAAAAAAAAATCAGAACTCTCTGAATTCCGCATGAAAGACAAAATGTGGCTTTTGATAATCTTTTAAGAGATAACTTTCACACCCAAAGGGCAGAGAGCTATGCCAGGACTGGGCCCTTGTGTCCACGAGCAGAAGACTGCATATTTTGGGGAGGTCCTCACTGCCTCAGAGTAGAACAAAGGCATGTTTGCAGGTGTGGGGGGGACATTGCAGATTGTGGTTCCAGACACTTGCAGTATCCTTTGCCCATGTTAACACGACCCTGGCGGAAAACCAAGGGTCAGTCTGGCTAAATTAATGGGGAAAAACCCATCATTTTGTTCCTGATACAACAGTTGAGAGGGAGGTTTGACATCCACTTATCTCCAACCCAGCACTTCAGGCAGAGGGGAGGCTGGGTCCAGCCCTGACTTCCATTCCACTTTTAACTCTCCAAACACTTAGCAACCTCCTCCTCCGGGGACAACTCACTCCTTAAGCACGGACACGGGCACTTCTAATGGCCTCTGGTTACTCCAGGAGGAGTCCAGTGTGCTCCGCGCACCTTTCCATCCACACCCACCGGATATGCTGTGTGTACTGGACACATGCCTCCGGAGTACCGCCTTTTCTTGAACAATGTTTAAAGTATTTCGACTCACACACAGGTTTACCAGAGGGCGGGCTAAGGGACCTGCGACTTGATTCAGAGGCAGGGGCTGGACTTGTCCCTCAGGTTTTGCTCTGACCTCAAATCTTGGCACCGCTTCACGTTTTCCTTCAAGTCCCCAGAAGATTAACTCTATGTAAGGCCAATGAAATCACCGTGCCAGGTTTCCCCTGGTCTACCTACTGTCTTCTACTGCCTGGCACCAGCTCCTGCAGAAGCAGGCTAGCATTCTGAGGGAAAAGACAATTAGTGCAATTCTACCTCATGCAAATATTGCACATAAAACATTGAGGCCAACAGAAACACAAAAACACAGTACATTCAGTATCAGCCAGCAGGGAGGGATTTTTGTACATTGATTTACTCCCATCCAAGGGAAGAGCATTTTCTGGAATCAGCCATGCCCTGAACAGATATTTCAAAGGGCAAGACAGACAAGGCAGAGCTTCCCCAGCCATGCCTGGTGACAGAAGAGGTTGGCTCACTTTGCCACCAGCTCAATGCGCCTCCCCAGCAAGGCAGGGACGATGCCATCTGCAAGGCTGTTCGGCACTGGGCAGCAGAGTCTGGGCATGCTGCGGAGGATCTGCAACACCCTCATGTGTAAGATGGGACACCAGCACACAAAAGGACCAGCCAGAGACAACTGGTGTTTAGACAGGAAAAAATTCTAAAATTCTACCTGAATTTAGGAGCTTCAAAAGCATGCCTAGTTTTGAAGAATGACGATAATCCAGCAGGATTTGCGTGGGGCCACCATGAGAGGTGAGAACAGGCTCTAAATACAACCCCACATGACTGAATTTTAAGTACTCCAGTTGGATCCTTTTGGCACCATTTGATAATCTTGGCATCATCACTCCTACAGTTGTCTGCAATTAACAGTTGCCACATTCAAACCTCCTTGTGTTCATTAATGTCCAGGTCCTGCCTGATACCTCACCAAGGCTGCAAATGGGACAGCAGAGTAGGCCAGGAGATGTTTTGCAGGAGGAACTTCTCGCTCCTCTCCCATCGTTCCTGGCCATCACAATTTTCTTTCTAGACTGAATAATGTCTTTTCCACTTGCTCTGTTTTTCTCCGACAGCACTGTTGGCGCTATCAGAAATAACAGCAGGAGGTTAGACAGCAATGTCGTACCGGCATCTCTTTCACCCTGATCGCCACGGCTGTCCTGGTGCTGCAGCTCCTAGAAATATTTAGTAACTTCAGATGGAAATTAAAAGTCTAAATCTACAAAGAAAAGCCAGAGAGGGCAAGAGGCTGCCATTCTGATTCACTATGTACAATCAATAAGAAGAAAAAGCAGGACCTGATTCTATATCACATTCAAATACAGGATTACCTGTAACGACACAAGAGTATAGTCCAGGGAAATTTGTACAGAAGCACATTCCTGTGCTAGGGAAACAGTATTTGCCAGTGTCACAGGCTGCTGCTGGCAGAGCTGGGAGTGGAAAAGAAAGTGTTGGTCAAATCTGTCTTACTCACAAGGCACTCCTTGGCTCCCAAACACTAGCGTGAGTAAAGTAGTTTGTATTTTATCTCAATTAAGTTGGAGGGGGCAGCGGAATAAGGACGTTGCATTCCAAATTTATATGGCGTTTAGAAAGCCATATCCTTCTTATCCACAAGGAGAGCAGAGGAAGATGAAGAGGGTCTTGCAGAGCTATTGTATAAAAGTACCTTGTACTTTCATTATTTCTCCAGATTTTTTTTTTTTTTAAATTACAGAGAATCTTGATGTTTTCACAGGTCTGTCTTGGAGATTTTTAGAAGCACAACTGCCAAACCCACCCCTCGTCTCTGCTCCTCCTGTGCCACTAGCTTAGATACTCAATAAAGAGCACAAACAGAGGCAGCCTTAAAGAAAATATGATCGTGGAAAAGCCTAGAACAACACGTGCACACGGAACTTTGTTCTCAGCCACTTTCAGTTCACGCCAGGCTGGTCGAGGCTAGGAAGTGCAAGATCTTCCAAGACAGGAGCTGAGTAGTTTCCATTCTTGTCCATTAGCTAAGGTACCAGCTTAGCCCTAACCAGCCCAGATCTGGCTCTTGAGCTCTTAGATTTTCAGAGCGCTTGACTTGCTTGTACATTAAGGCAGTCCCACCAGACTTTTGTTTTCATGGTTACAGCCTGACCTTTAAGACCTCCTTGCCCTCTCCTTCCTGACACCCCATGACTTATTTTGAAACTACTTCCCTTAGCGCCCTGAAGAAGGTGCCAGGAATTAAAACTCAGTCCCATCCTCCTATTGTCGCTAACAGAGTTAGACCCTGAAAGCCCAGCCTCTAAGCTGTACCAGCCATTGGAGAAACAAGTTGGATTTCTATTAGATCAACAATACAAGCATCTAATCAAATGGAATATTCACAATACTGGCCTTCCTTCTCTTCCCTTACTGCTTCCTTCTTCAGTGAGACAGTTTAAGATGGTATTTGAAGTACTGGTACCCTTTTGCCAACATCCCTTGTTGTGTCTGCAACAAGCTCATACCTTCTGGCACAAACTCTGAAAAATTGCCTTCTGCATTCACTCCAGCCAAGCCTGAGTAAAAGATGGCTGATAACGGAAAAGATTCTGACCCGACATACGGAAAAGATCTTGCTAAAGCCTTGCTCTTCCAGTTGTTATTCATCTAACAAAAACAGTTACTAGACTTGGAGATCACAAACTCTCTCTGTGTTTGCTCCACACTACAGCACTTGACTTTCTACTGCTCAGAGTATGCCAAAGGGAGGACTTCAGCAGAAATGGAAGAGGGATGTTTGTCTAGTTGGCAGACTTAGCTAATCCACACCAGCCCAGTGGAAGCTTCATTCTAAACACAGAATCACTTCAGTTCTCTACTAGATGATCTTAACTCATCGACAGCTCAATAATTCATTTGGTGGTAACAACTGAGAATAAAATCACTGAATCAATGAGGTCAGAAAGGTGCTCTGTAGATCATCTAGCCCAAACCTCCTGCTCAGAGCAGGGTCACATAGGGCAGGCTGCTCAGGATCATGTCCAGTCAGGTTGTGAATATCTCCATGGCAGAGACTCTATCACCACTCTAAGCAACCCGTTCCCAAGTCTGACCAGCCTCACAGCGAGTTTTTCCTTACATTTAAATGCAATTTCCTGCACTTCAGTTTGTGTTCAATAATAGGATAGCCCTCTGAGCCTTTCCTTCTCCAGCCTGTACATGACTCACTTATAGCTCAAAGACCTGAGATCCAACAGCTAATCTCATGCATCCATGCTGGAAAAGGGAGAATCCTACAGAGAGACAATGATATGCATCTTACCTGGTCATTCCTCCTTCATTTTATTTGCCTAGTAAATTGAAATTATAGAACCAAAAACTAGCAGCTGCAACTCAGAGAGGCCAATATCCTCTGTGGATGACTCACCCTCTTGTGGGGTTTTTTTGCAATGTGTTCCTGAGGAAATGAAAACACGCTAGTGTCTTTTTTTCTCTCGCTTCCTTACACAACACACTCACTGTTCTCCCGCTTAAACTTATGCACTGGTGTGCATCTCTGTGGGTCATCTCTGCCTGATCTTCTGGACCATGCGGGAGATCAAAAGAAGTAACAGTGGTGGTGTATCATGCCTGCTTTCATCACTGGTGTGGTAGAACTAAGAAGGATGAAAATACCCATGAGATGGGCAGAGACTGGAAGGAGAGGGAGGCAGAGAAATGAAAGAAAGCATACCCCTGAGGAAAGAGAGGCTACACAGTGTTACGGCTAAGTGATGACAGCCAAGTGCCGGTTGATTTTTAGTGGAAGACCACTGAGTACACCCAACACTGTGTATTACATGGTCTTGCAAGACCACAAGAAACTGAAATAAGGAAGCGAAGCCGTGCTTGCAAAGTCTCGGTTCTGGTTGCTTCATAACACACTTCCTTGTGGTGCCCTGCCTTCCAGATGGCACACTGTGCACCAAGAGCGGGCAGTTCAGAAGAAGAGCAAAGAACCTGACCTCCTTAAAGTCAGGGCACAACCAAGGGCTGGGGCCACTCCTCACCCTCTGGAGCAGGATAGCTAAAGGGATGGGGCAATGGGGCAGCAAACTCCATGAAATCATTATGAACTTATGAACTCCTCTGACAGATACACTGAAGAATTAGAGAAGCCGTGAAACTGATAAATCAGTACCCAAGAGTCCCAATCATTTCCCTCATCCCTAGATGATGCTGGGATTTAAGAGCTTTTGCCTGCTGGAAGGACCTGGTTTGCCTTAGAGGTTCTCCTGTGCTCTGGCACAGCTTTTGATGTGCATCAGATGGACCCCTGGTGTCTTAGAGCTGACGCAGAGCTTAGCATGCTGGTCATGAAAGGAGCTGATCCCCCACTGCTGACAGACGCTGAGCTTTTCTGATGTTGGGTATTTTTAAGTGCTTTTGGGACTTCTGCTCTAAAATGCTTCCCTTTAATTTCCATTTAATTTCCTTAAAATTGTCACTGGAGCTGTTGATATCCCTGACACGTGTCAAACGCATCCTTTTCTTGGCTGTCTCTTTCTCCCCCACTATGCAGTACATATAAAGATTTAAAAAAAGAGGTTTTTGGTTCAGCACTTCACTACCCTCCTCCACACTTTTTTGAGCATTCAACTCTTTTTTTTTTTTTTTTTTAAATTAAAAACCCCTAACATAGTGCACCTAATGAAACATGATTGTTTCATGTAGAGTTTCCCCAGAGAATTATATAATCTCAACTTGTCTTCCCTAGGCAGTGTATAATCATGCAATCTACTGGCTCGTTGTTTCTCTTCTTTCTTCTCCCTTTCTTCTTTTTTTTTTCCTCAATAGTTGTAATAAGTTTTCCACTTTGTCTAGACGTTTCTGACATACGCTGCATTTGCCTAATCAGCCGCTGCAGCCGGGAGATGCAGCAGCTCTTCTCTTTCCACAGCTACACACACTGCATCTCAACACCCCCACCCAACAAGTCCTTATTCCAGCATCTCCTCTGCCAGTGCTATTCTTACCCCTCTGAGCTGCGTATTTCATCTCATTGAGGGATTTGTTTGTTTTTTTTTTTTTAATGTTGCAGCTGATACCCAATTAGGGTAAAGATTCTTTTTTAATGAGAAAGTACCTGCAATGACCAACATTGGCCATGTTTGATGATTGACGGCTTAGGATGCTAGAGTAATTAATACAATGCTACTCATACATAGGCGTCATCACAAGTTTTCCATTGTAGTAAGCTTGAACAGGAAAACTACAGGTGGGATATTTTTCTCTATCCTGTTTTATGGAGAAATTAGTTTTGCCCTCCAAAAGCTATTTGCATATGGAAAGACGGCCAGGATATTTCTTGGAAACTGTGGCAGTCCTGCCTTACCTTCCATTGTCTCTTTCTCACTAGGCAACATCACCCACAATACAGCACAGCTGGAGATCTATCAAACACAGCCTCCATCCCCAGGGAAGGGGTGCAAGAGCACAGCACCATGAGAACTGCAGCTGACCAAAAGTTCTCCCAAAATTCCCACTGAGCAACGCAGCAGTATTTCAAACCACCATTAGGAGTCCTGGACAGCACGTTACCACTGGAAAAGCTCCATTTTCCACACGTGAAAGGCTCTGTCTCCCCAACTTCAGTTGGAGTGAGTCTAGTCCCTCAGCTCATGCTAAGACAGAGGTTAAGTCTTGTTTGAGTCTGGCATGAAACTCCTTTCCCCTGGTTAGTGCACAGCTTCCACTGAGGCACAGGGAGCAGAAAGCAAAATTATTTGCAATCGTCTATCTGAAATGTGTAAACAAAATTACCTTGAGGTGAGTTCACATCCCTTCAGATCTAGCTTTTCGCCAACAATCTAGCAAATATGTTCCCTGGCAGGAATGTTTGCTGAGACAATAAATCACATTTTTTAGCCCTTTGTTCAAAGTAACATTGAAATATGTAGCGGTGAGTATTTACCTCTCCAACCTGATCATCAGAACTACCCTCATCCACTTGAGATTAGGAACATACCACATCGCTGATGTGTCCAAACACCGAAACTTTGAATCCAAGCAGCAGGCCTGAAGATTGTGTTTGCACACCCTGAAAGGTCCCAAGTACTTGCACCACCATCAACCTTACAA
This sequence comes from Ardeotis arabs, assembly GCA_011801015.1. Lineage (NCBI taxonomy): Eukaryota > Metazoa > Chordata > Aves > Otidiformes > Otididae > Ardeotis > Ardeotis arabs. Next base: position 67,227 of record JAAGAY010142089.1, read on the forward strand.
AGCAACTGCAAAGCCCCGGGGCACTCCAAGTAGGTGAAGAAAGGAGGAAAATAGCTTGAAACTGGGTTTGGTTCCATCCAGGTTCCCTCGCAGGCAACAGGTCACACCTTTACATAGGCACTTTTCATATTTTTGAGCTTCCTCAGGCCAGCTGACCAAACAGTTGCTACATTTCTCTTGCAACCTTCTTCCCAGCTTTCCAGGTTCTTGTTCCACCAGAGGTAAGTTATCACCAGTGATGCTGATACACATTTAAAACACCACATTTATGTCCAATCTAAAGGACAAGGCCACCATATCCCAAGACCATTAGGTGAGTCAGATCTACTACTGTGTGCAATTCTGGGCCCCACAAGTTAAGAAGCATGTGAAGGTCCTTGAATGTGTCCAGAGGAGGACAACAAAGCTGGTGAAAGGGCTGTAAGGAATGTCACGAGGAGTGGCTAAGAACTTTGGCCTCATCTAGTTTGGAGAAAAGGAGTCTGAGGGACAACCTCATTGCTCTCTACAGCTTCCTGAGGAGGGGAAGTGCTGAGCTCTTCTCCCTGGTATCCAGTGATAGGACACGTGGGAATGGTTCAAAGCTGCGCCAGGGGAGGTTTAGATTGAACATTAGGAAGCGTTTCTTTAACGAGAGGGTGGTCAAACTCTGGAACAGGCTTCCTAGAGAGGTGGTCTCTGCCCCAAGCCTGTCAGTGGTTAAGAGGCACTTGGGCAATGCCCTTAACAACATGCTTCAACTTGGTCAGCCCTGAATTGGTCAGGCAGTTGGACTAGATGATCGTTGTGGACCCCTTCCAACTGAAGTAGTGTATTCTGTTCTACCACGTGTTTCCTAATCCAGCCAGCCACTGACACTTGCAACGCATTCACAAATTCACAGAGCAGCCTCTACCAGAAATATTACTAACAGTCCCAAATATTCCAAATGCATATGCAAGAAAACAAAAAGCAATGGCTGGTTTATTTTTTAAGAAAATATATGTTTTTGTTTCTCTTTCTTTCCCTTTCAATTTCAGAGCCTTCAAAGATGTAGCAGGTTCTTTCAGCAACTGTGATGCGCTTTTGAAAAGAGACAATCCCTTGATCCAGAACCTTAGGCTTGAAATAAAACTCCATGTAACACTGCACCAGACTGCTGTAACCCTGACACATATCTCACCTGCAGCACTTGTAAAGAAATTAATCACTTGCAGATAATGATTCGCGAGATCCTGAAGTAGCTGCGAGAGAACAGCAGGCTACACTTCTATGTCTGTCACACCACTTCCAGGTGATTCCATCAATGTGCTCTGCTCTCCAAAGTCCAGAGCTGAGCATATCAGACAGCCCTGGGAGCCAGGAGACCTCTTGACTTCTCCATTGACTCATTCACTGACTCCCAGCAGACTACTAGAAATTATTCATTTTATCCCCCTCCAAAACGGGCTGTGAGGGTCACTCCTTTAGTGGAGCAGAAGCCCTCTGTGACCCGTGGCTGGGATTCACAATAAACGCCATACCGTTATTCCTTGTTAACAGTCTCATAGCGGGACAACAGCACAGACAACAGCCAAGCAAACTTTTGCCACACCATATGAGGGTAGTAGAGGGAAACTAACTCGAGCCCATCTCCTAATTTAGATGCCACAGGGAGGTAACAGAGTAGCAAAACAATATAATTTCTTGGTGCTGACCTTTCTTCTGATAAACATCACTTAGGATTTATTTTTAAGACTACCTGCTGGAGGGTCTCCACTTGCTCCTCACTGTGAGGCAGCCTTTGCTGGATTCATCCCCTCTCATCCCAGATGAAAAACCACAGGGTTGTGTCCTGATTAATAGGACTTAGAAAACCTGGACTCATATCTCAGTCTCCACTGTTACAGTAGCTTAACTCTCGTTCCACAGAGTTAAGCAGGGGCTGTTCTGTGATGGGAGGCAGTGGGAAATCAACCAAAGTGGGACCCAGAAACTCTGGTGACTTGAAGCAACAGGTGTATGAGACAATCAAGGGAGATGCCAGTCTAAGTGAAGAGAGGAACAAAACCAACATGGTTTAACATGACCCGCTGCACATGCCACGCTATATCCATAACCATCAAGGCCAGGGCCTTGCCACCATGCCTGGGCAGCAGTGCCCCGGGCCATTACCGTACCATATGAAAACACTGTAATTTCCTAACAATGTTCTGTGTGAATGTTACTTCCTCAGTTGCCAGCTCGGATAAGCCAGAATGTTAATGAGAAACTAACAAAGAGTGCCAGGTTAATGCAGAAGCAGTAATGAAGATTAATCTCTCCCCAGAGAGGATGGCATGCCTTCTCAGAGACCTAGTGCACCGCAACAGCATTTGGAGGGTCAAAAGTGAGTCAATGAAAGCTAATTAATAGCAAATCTCTCTCTTGTTCTTAATTACAGAGTGATGCGTAGGGATTTCAAATAAGCTGCTTGGTCCATTCTAGCTGCTGAACTCCCAAGCTGGGACCGGTAAGCCACGCAGGAATTCCTTGGCATAACTGGGCATAGATCTCTCACTGGGAAACAAGCAGAGTCAGGGAGACTGATATTCCCTGACAGCAACAGAAGTCTTGGTTTTGGAAGATGTGTTGGATGACCTTCTGTGTAACACAGCATGGGACCTCAGCACGGTCCTGCCTCCTCACTAGGGCAGCAAGTGATTCCCAAGCAGGGATTTCAGGTCAGGCTGAGATTTGTCTCTTAACAACAAGCTCCCGGCACCCTCCAGCAGCCTTTGGAATTGGTTCTCCTACAGTACAATTCCCTGATGCATGATTTATTGCCAAAGGATGCTAGATTCATACATGGCTTCAAGGCATGGCCCTAACAAGTCTGTCAAATACTGTCTTCATCAAGGGGTGTTACCTATATAGACATTACTACTGGCCTGAAAAGCTCCCAAGGACGGAAGCAGTATGGGAAGACCCTGCAACACCGGAGTCTTGCCATCTGGAAACATGACTGAGTTCCCAACCCTGATGCTCCCTTCCACTGTGGCCTTACACCACTTCAGCCTCCTCACCTTCTGTGAGGCGCCCTGGCCCACCAGCTGAAGGCACTTTGGTGACAAAGAGCATAGTATCCCAGATAACGCGCCTGTCTCTGGTGCTTTTGTGTCCACACTGTCTCGTACAACAACCTTTGCCAAGCCTTCAAGACATGACCATCACACCCATTTGACGAAGATGCTTCCACCATTCCTCCTTTGCCTGCCCCAGCTAAACCCACTTAATAGAAAAAAAACCAAACAATTCCCCTGGGCCATCTCTGTGCTGAGAGGGTGAACTGGAGGAGAAGCACCGAGCTTTGCTGCTCTAGATGAGCCACAAAGCAGCGAGCACTTAGGATTCCTGCCTTGCCTGGCTGGTGCCCAAGTGGAAGCAAATCCTCTGCAGGCAGGGCTGTCCTGCCAGCTCCATGATCTCACAGAGGGAAAACTCGCTGGGGCTAAAGAAAAATCAATGACTTTGCACACGTCTTTGCAAAGCTGTATTCAGACAGGTGACTGGCACTGAAATTGCCCTACTTACCACAAAAGCAGTGACAGTGCCACCAGCGCAGCAGGGGACAGACTGACTCCAGGCCTTGTTTCAGCCCTAGTACTCTAATTGGAGCAGGCTGTGCTGCCAGCAAGGAAACGGGATCCTTTACAAGATCAGAGGTACACATCTCCCACTATGCTTTCAAAGGTAAGCCAGAAGCAACACGACTGCATTTAACCCTTTCCTGGCTGACACCCACAGCACCAGTCCATGCACACTGCTCGCGAGAGGAAAGAAGGCGGAGGGGGGCAGAAATCAATAAGCTGCAAAGATTTACAGTGGCTGCTGCAGGCGGGGACACAGCAGCATGTTCTGCTGGAAGCATCAGTATCTGGGTGAACACTTCTGATACGCAGCTTGCCTTTGAGAAATGTGTAACTTTACTGCTGGATAAACAAGAGGCACTTTGCACATCAGTGGAGCAAACAGAAAGCATCCTAATTCTGTCTGACCTCTCACATGGGACTGCCTGCTCTCTCACATTTTATGCTGGGCAGTGCCATTGCTCGTACATTTAGATGAGGATACCCTCTTCAAGTGGTGTTGGCAAGGGCTATAGGACAGAGCTGCCACCCTTAGACCACGTCATGCTCTTGAGGCCAGAGGGCTCTTCCCACTTACACCCTCCCGTGAGCATCTTAAGTCCTTCTGTTAGGCTCCAGCAGTAGTGCAGGACTGAAGAGGGCATTAGCAGGGCTGGTTCAGGCTGCAGGTGTCTGTCTAGAGGCATTCTGTCCCTCTTGCTAGGAACACACCACCCACGCACCCAGGAGAAACGCTGCTCCCTTAACAGCTGAATAAAATGCCTTGGGTATTCTGCTAAGCTGAGTGTTTAAAGGAAGTATGTACCCACCTCCCACTGATAGCAGAAGGACTTAGGCACCTCAGTTCTGCTAGGCTCCTTTGAAAACCCAGGGTTTCAATGCTCAAAGGTCTGCTCTAATTAGCCAAATAATTGCCCATGTCACGTCTGTGCTCTTAAACGATTGGCAGTAGAACTAACTTACACCGATTCACCTTCTTCTGACTCAGAGTCATTTATTTGCACTATTTCCAGCACTGGGAGTTGAAATAATGATGCGTGTTTTCCATACATTCACAAGAGAATTAATAAACACCACAAACGCATGACTCCATGTCCAGCCAAGCCAGGCTCCCCTAACATCTTGACCAAATAAAAACAACCAGATCTATTCTGAACTGTAGACATGCTGAACCAAGTTTGGGGAAATATTAATCCAGGGAAATCCTCTTTTCCCCCATTTTTAAGCCAAATTCCACGTTTGAAGGCTGTTGGGCTCAAAGACAAAGTGTTTCCTCTTTACTACAGAATTAGCCCCTCCTGGCTGGTCTTGGCTTGTGCCTCCACACTGTGAAAGAGGGGATGCTTCAGCAGGGATGTTTGGCAAAATAAAAAGCAGCTGGGGATTGATTTCAGTTTCTAAATCCAACCACCAACTAAGATGTATTTCTAGACTTGTGTTAAGCAGTGGAGGGACCTCTCGCCCATTATTGTTAGGTGCTTGACCCCAAGGCCACTGAAATCACAGGAAGATGGTGTACAGAAGCCAAGGTACTGCAACACTAGCAAATTTATCTACATTTAAACTAAACCATCTGTCCCATCACACCACGTCTGACTGCTTCAGGAGATGAACCAATGGAGATAAAAATACTAACTTGAGTCTCAAGCCAGAGCAATGCCCTCGGATTTAGCTGAACGCGGAGTTAGGGAAGCTTCTCCCAGAGCCTGACTCTGAATCACTCTCCAAACTCTGAATCACTTGGTTTCAGCTCAGCCATCAGCTCCAGTTAAGAGAAAAATGACCGTAGCTCCTTATGTGTAGTTCCCCAGGGAAATACTCGTTGGCTGCAAAACCACCCTAGAACCTTCCCACAAGAGGGGAACCAAAAGTGCCCCAGCCACACCAGCTGTGCCGAGTGGTGTGGTGGGAAGCAGTGGGGTGATAGGGTGCTCCGAGAACAGCAGGCAGGATGGCTTTTGATTTTTTAATTTAGTTTTATGCACACTGAAGAGAGACCCTCAAACTCCATGAAACTCAAGGGGAGGTGAGATCTGCTTTAGGCCTCTTAGGCACGCTAACCCTTACAGCAGTCAGTACCACCAGGCAAAATGGTTTATTGGGAGAGCAAGAAGGGTTTAGTGCTAAGTAGATCTCTTCCTTGTGCCAAGGCAGTGGAAAGCTGGGCAGGGGGTAGTTCCTCTACAAGTACAATCCAGGATCAGATGAGGACCATAAAGTGGTGCAGTTCAACACAAGCTCTGGCAAAGCTGCTCGACAACTGCTCTATCTCCAGCTCCCGCTGTCTCACATTTTCTCTAGTCCTTACAAGCACAGCAATTGGCTAGGAGCAGAAGAGAAGCTGCTTAAAGTCTTCAAGTCCCAGCTTCAAAGGGCACTGAAGACAAGTCACGTCTGGGTGGAACAATCCGCCAGAGCCATGGATGTCATTTTAGCAGCCCATGCAGGCAGTCATCTGCTTGTTGCTGTTGTGCTGAGGAGTACAGGAGCATCTTACAGCTTCCTGACTGACTTCTAGCTAATGCCCTATAATCTGTTCCTAAATATCAGTTCTCTCTGCCATTTCAGAGATTTTCACTAGCTCTGCTAGAACAACGCAAAAAGGTCACCAACTTGACACGAAGATGAGGCCCACCCTGTTTATTGATGGTTTGCCTGGGCCACCCTCACTGAGGATCTTTGGGATGTCACCTGTGGAACTGCAACAAGTCCACTTTGCCTCTAAAAAAGGGACAGTGCTAAACAGACTACTTTTGTGACCCACTTCAAAATGCCAGAGACTCAGCTCCTCTAAAAAAATAGGACAATCAGAGAATTTAATTGCTGTGACTTTGCAAAAAGCCTTTTGTCACGTTAAACACTGAGCACTAAGCCAGGATCAATGAACATAAGGCAAAATCGTGCCATGCCTGTCCTAGCTCTGCAGTCATGTAACCAGGGAGACCGGACTGCCGAGCAGGGATGATGATGGTGTGAGGCTGGGATGGAAAATACTGTATTTGGCAGCCATCAGCAATGCTGCCAGCACTGCAGCTCCTTGGAGAGGCTCAGCAGACAGGCCAAGGCTTGAAGGTCTGGGGCAGAGTTGGGCAGAATCAGTGCTGACCTCTCCACTGACTCCTCTTAGGTCAGGATCGGGCCCTGACCAAAGCAGGTCACAAGCAAGGAGGTTGTTTGAAGGGAGGACAGATGTGGTCCCTGATGTGTAACCAAGCTCTGACTTCATGGCTGAGACCCAAAACCCGTATGGTTGTGGCTTGCAGGACTGCACACACCCCTGTGCCAGGGCTGAACCCCTGGCTCTCCGCGTGGCCTCATCACTCTTCAACCACCAAGCCTTGGTGCTGCTCTGCCAAAAACTCAGTGACTTGAGAAAGTTTCTGTCTCCCCACAACATGGCACAGAGACACAGCCCATGGCCAGACATGGCTGTCTGCACGTGGAGGGGTGACCTTGAGTCCCCGCAGTCCTTTCACTTGGCACAGCAACAATAAACAAACCCCAAACCATTGCTGAGTACCTCTGATAGATGCATAAATTGTATCACTTCCCTCCAAATCAACAGAATAATTCCAGGTGATACCAGCTCAACACCTGAAGCTCAGACTCCTCTTCCTTGCTACAAGGCCTACGGTAAAGCTTCCCAGCAGGCAAACAGCTCCAACCATTCCCTACGCCTGAGGGTCATAACTGAACTCCCAGCACATGGTTTGTCAAGAAGGGGCAAGACTGGTCATGTGCTTTAAAGTAAGCTTCTGCCTGAGTACGTACTTAATTGGGTTTTACTGCAGTGCTTAAATACAGTTTAGATGTAATTTCTCAGAAGTATCTAAGTGGTTGGAGAATCCCAGTTCTCCTACTGCTCTGTGGCTCCTAACATGCAAGTCAGTCACTAGAAGCTGTTCTCAAGGCGGTTTGAAACTCTGCCTTCATTTCCTCAGCTTTTAGGGGTCAGTACAGAAGATCTATGAGGAGAAATTAATTTTTGTAAAATACATAAATGAATGGAATAAATAACAATTAGTGAAATGAGAGGATAAGTATTAAACTGATTAAAACCTATACAAGCTGAACAGAATTCAAAAGAAATGAAACCCAGCTACAAGCCTAATGAACAATTGCTCCACAACTGTTCCTAACTTATCCTTCAAATAGAAAATGAAACACTTTTAAATAAAATTACAGATTTTTTAAAAATAAAAATGTTTAAGGAAAAAAAAAAAAATCAAACAGGGCCTTGTAAGGATTCATCTACATTGTACATGGAAAATAAGTCAGAGCTCCTACTTCCCCTCAGTATGCACTGTAAGAAATCACCAACTGCTTTTCTGCCCATTCAAAAGCAAGTCCTCTCTCTCCCGTTGCCTCCTGGACACTGTGTGCTCACCCAGCATTATAGACAGCCAAACACAATTTAACCAAATTCACACCTTCCACTCCATAATCTGTGATCTCCGCATCAACCTTCTGTGCGGGTAAAGAGGGCCACAGCAGGCCAAGCGCACCGCTCGGGAACGGTCTCTCCCTTTTCTCGGCTTCCATTAGCTTTTTGTTCTCCACGTGATGGCATCTCCCAGCTTTGAGATCCTATTTATACTGTGAGCACACGGCACCTCACCGTCAGGCCGCAGCTGATGCTCTTGGTAGGCACAAAATCTTCAGTTTAGCACAAATCTGATTTTAAATGCAAAAGCAGGTTCTTAAAAAAAAATAAATAAAAAAAAATAAAAAGCAACCCATCAAGGTACCAGACTGTGTGACGGATACTAGCCATGTACTTAAGTGTCTTGCTGAATCAGGGCCATGGCCTATCGATTACAGATGATACACTAATGACGTAATTTTCTCAGAAATGATGATGGAGCCTGTATCTTGGCCAAGGTTATCTAACACGTACGCCAGTGCAGACCGACACAGGAGTTACCCCAGTCCGTGACCAGTCCCAACAACAGCCCGTGGATTCACACCAACTCCCCCTGCCCTCACAGCACACCTTCACATGCCCTGTGGGTCCAGCACCGTGGGTCCATGGGGTTGGCAGCACCTTGTCCTGCCACAGGCAAATCTGAACAGGGAAAACGTGTGCTAACTGCAGACGGGCTTGTGCAGAGGTTTATAGCTGTGCCTAACCATACAAGTCACTAAATGAGACTTAATTAATAAAAATTAATTAGCTAGCATTAATTAAGTAAAATTAATTAGCAAACACTATAATAACAGCCGTACAGTAGGGATGCAAAGGAAAAGTCTATTCAAGACTCAGACTGCTGCTCTGGCACCATTCCCACTGTCTATATTTCATACCACTGCCGTCGTAATATTCAGGGCCAGTTCCCTACAAGGAGTGAATCTGGAGACTGCTAGTTTGGTGCCTGCCAAGCGCCGGGCTCTGCCCTCACTGCTACAGGCAGAGCTGCGGACAGAAGAAACAGCTATCACACAAGAAGATGGTGTTTTTCTCCGCAGTGTTTTGCAAAGGGCTGGCCCAACCAGAGGCAAGGCCAGCTCGCTGTATGGTCCCCATCCTTGCCTCCCCTCAGCCAATCCTAGGAACATACAGAGCCAGAATATACAAATCTCATCTCATTTATCCTGAGCACCATCATACGCTCCTAACAGGGTCTGTGGCCTCTGCATCTTCCCACAGCGCTGCCACAAGGTGCAAGCCCATGCTTACAGCACCTTGTAAATGGAGCCAAAGTGGTTTAGAAGATGAGATCCCACCAGTCTGGACCACTACTCCCAGTTCTGGGGAACAGAAATTTTGATGGTGGTAGCTCATCTCTCTTGTATGAGCCTAGGAAGCTGGAGCACGCAGCCTGAGTGAAGCAAAATATTAGAGCCATATTGTGCTGTAAATGCTGCAGCAGGGGAATACCCGCAGACTGTCAATTCAACATTGCATTGGCAAGAGCTGTTTTTATTGACATCTGCTGTTTTCATCATTGCATAAGGAAACAGAAAAAAAGGAGATGTTCAAAAACAGTACCCAGGCCAGGCCCTGGGAAGCTGCACTCTGCTTATATTTGTGTACCCATCCTGAAGCCCCTGAGCCGCAGGCTGCTGCCCCTACCCAAAGGCACAGGAGATTTCTCTTCTCCTTCCTCTCACATCTTTTCCCCAAATCCATTTTCAAGCCACACAGCTTTCTGTCACCCACCCACCCACGAGCCTATTGCCAGGGTAGGGTTTCATTTCCAACATACAGGGGACAGCAATCTCCCACAGTTTCCCCAGGAGCAGTATGGATTCCCCTGGGAGATAACTCCAGGAGATCCAGGCACCTAGGCAGACACAGTACTTTGCAACCCGTGCCCTTCTCGGAAGCAACCAGCTTCCCCATTCACATCCCAGAGGCTGCCCTGAATTAAAGCTGGTTCACGCTCAGCAGCAAAGCCCCGGCACAGTGGCCAGCTGTTTGGCAGGGCAGCACTGAAGTTAATGATGCAGGAGAGCAGTCGGGTGTGACTTCGAAGAAAGGGGAGAATGTGCTTCTGGCTTTTCCATAATAGTTAATCATTAAAAGCTTTCATGGTCACAGAAGGTGCTGGACTCCTTACAAGCTCCCCTTATCAGCCATAATTATTTCCTGATCAGCTCTCGCCTAACTACCTGGCAGGCGTACACACAACACTCTGGAATCACCTGACTGCATTTATTGCCCTACATTCCCAGCCAAATGGGCCTCTGCTGTGTCAGCTGCAATATTTACAGCATGTTGTTTTTCCCAGCCCCATCCCAAACATAAAAGCCGTTCTACCCCCTTCCTTGCCCTTTGTACCATCCTTCTTTCTGTGACGAAGCAAAACACAGCAGTCACCTAAATACCTCAGCACTTTTTTCTCCTCTTCTCCCCGAAATGCAACAGCTCCTCTGCGTAAGCCCAGGGGGTACTGCTGCCATCTCCCTAACTCCACATCAAGTTTTCAATCATTTTAATTCTACAGATATTGCCTAGATATCTAAATTAATGGATTTCTATTTACACTTGTCCTTTTTTTATCTTCTGACAACGATTAGCTCACCTCCCTGTAGGAGACAGATAAATCCAGGTGGATAGATCCAAACGTACCACTCCCATGGTTCGTTATTGCCGTGTCACAGCCTGCTTCCTGGGGAGGAGAGGTTCAAAGTCACCAGCTTAACTCTGTTGTTAAATAAAAACAGATAGAATAACCCTGACCAGCAATGTCGGTCTGAACAGATGAAGTCAATTCCTGAAGCCCTACGTGAGTGGAGCCAGCGGAAGTTTCCAAGAGCAGGAAGAGGGCTTGTACTTAGGTAAATAAAAGCAACTTATATAAAAGTAAGAACCGGAAATCCAGTCCTTATCGCAGCTCTGACTAACAGGTAGACGTTCAGTTGTTCTCAGTGAAGCAGAAGCAGCTGTATAGTCTACAGGTAACACATCCCTACGTATACACATCTGCTGTGCAACAAGAGCTTTCTATCAAAACAGATACAAGAGAGGATGGAGGTCTCCAGACACGGAGGGGAAGAGTCAAGAAACGGGAACATGGTATTTCACGATCAAGTTCATTTTTTCAGTGAGACAATAACATCTACAAAAAGGAATAAATATGCAAAGGGAGATTTCATTGTCACTGCTTAAGTTTAGGAAAAAACTGGTTTAGGGAAGTTCAAAACCACTAAACGAGCAGGGGATGTACATGGAACAACCCCAGGGCCAGATTACGTTGCTGTTACTTAGCAGCAGCAGTGTCTGATACACAGCTGACTCTGCATGCAGGAGATTGCAAGGTCATTCTGAAACACTTGCAATCTACAACTCAAACCAATGTTTCCTCTTTCTTTCTAGCATAGCATCCATGTAAACCAGTCAGTAATTCAAAGAGTTCTCAAATACAACCAAGAATTTGGAAATGCTCTGTTCTGCTTGTCTCGCACACTGCAGCCAGGTCACTTCCAGATTAAGCAGATATGCACCAGCCAGGTCACTGCAGACCAAAGCAGATATGCACCAAAGGGACACCGGCCATGCTCCAAGAGCACAAATAATACACTGGCAAAGTATAAAATAACAAGTGTCTATCTGCATATGTAGTTCTCCACTTCATGAGCATACTGTGCTTCCTTCTGCTTTCAGAGTCATCTATCATTTTGCTTGGGGCTGCTGCAGATAGCGCTTTAAAAATGCCAGCTCAAGGTTCAGGAATGGTCATGAAGGTATGTGGTATCTCAGAAAGTGTTACTGAAAGGCTAGAGAAAAGGAAGGTAAAACCTTCCTTTTTTAAAAGCCACCATAAAAAAATGACCCTGTGATGCACCTAAGTCATGATCCCTGTGGTGGGGTCTCATGATCCTTTCTTGGAAAGCATAGACAACACATGGAGAGTAAGAATGGATGGATCAGTGATTTTGCATACTGCACAGCTCCACGTAGTGGGATGCCTCACCTTAGAAAAGAGATGGCAGGGAGAGGTCATTGAGGTTTGTAGAGACACAAAGGGTAGAAAGGTGATTAAAACACAAGTGTTCAGTACTTCTCACCAAAAAAAAAAAAAAACCCACCAAACACAAAACCAAAAACCACCACAAAACCCCCAAACCCCCCTTAAAGCAAAAATAACCCCCCCAAACCTCCTAGAACCACTGCACCACGTCCACCAGGATGCTGATGCCAGAAGATGGGATGATGGGCCAGAGGTTATGTCAGAGGAAGGATCATACTACAAACAGTTTCTTTCTTACACTTCACCTAAACATGTGTCACTGGTCACAGTCAGGGACAGGGTGCTGGGTTAAGTTGAGCCTTTGGCCAGAACCAGGACAGACACTCCAGTGTTCATGGTCTCACTACTGGGGCATAAGCTGAGAGCTAATACTGTAGAATAAGCCTTCTTCCACTCAGAGCAACATCCAGGCACGTAGCTCTAGGAAGCTGCTCAGTTGTTATCCTGCAATCTTTTATTTTAGACTCTGTTCCTGCTGCTTTCTTCAATATTTTTTTTTTAAGCATTAAAAATACACCCACATTTTAAATTACAGTGAAATATGCTGCAGTAAGCAGCCTTGCAGCTCGGTGTCAGCTGTCTGCCCACAAATAATAGCTCCCCTTTTACTGCTGCCTGTCCACGTGACCTGACCCTTAACTAAAGAGGTCTTTTCTAGAGCGAGCCCAGAGCTCCTTCCCCGTGGTGCATTCAGTCTTCAGCCTCTCTGCCAAGACAGCCAACACCAGCAGCAATTATGGAAGTCACTCACTGTGACGTGATGTCCCGTCCACGGGGCA
>JAAGAY010142090.1:0-75540 GCA_011801015.1 Ardeotis arabs
TTTTTTTTTTTTTAATTCCAGCTAAATTAGTTGCATATTTGTCTTGCAACTTGACCATTTCTTTCTTTGTTGTCACTCAAGACTTGCTTTCCAAAATTTATTCCATGTTATTTCCTCTTCAGCAGGAGGAATTACTGAACTATTAGAAGAAGCAGTTCAGCACCATGTTTCACAGTGCATTGCATAATGACTGCCTTAGATTACATTCTCCTCTTGCCCTCCAGCTCTCAGTTATTCTATCAGTGATTGCCAAAGTTTTGTTTGCAAATTTTGTAAATCTTGCTTCACTAGAAATGTAGGGACGTAGAAGTCAAACTTCAGAATCAGTGAATCCCCTTGCAAGTTAAACAGGTCACTGGTTTCTCAGACTGGTTTCTCGTTGCTTCTGGCTCCCTGTAGGAGCCTCGTAGCCTTAGAATGAGCGTTGATCTACTGCTGCTGTTCCTGTGCCAATGTTCTTGAACATGGTAGGCTATTCAGATGGAGAGCAATGTCCGAGATGGAGTTGTTGATCAGCAGTTGAATAGGATATATAACTTGACGGAGCATTAATTAATTAAAATGTTCATTCACAATGCAGTTTTAGAGTGACATCAAATGGGTTGTGCTACACACAATTATATTCTAGTAATTCTCCCTGCTGACTCAGTCTTTTACTAACATCTCATCTTTTTTCATGTCTCTGGGACCTGGGTAGTCAAATGTTGCTTTGATACTTTTGCTAGTACAAAAAAACTCTCATGTTGAGTGGGAGTTTATGTGGTTCCATGGAGAGAATATACACAATGCTGATGTATATCCAGTCCCCAGGGCTCCTACATAGTTTCATAAATAGGCATTAAGCCCTATTTCTGCCCATTCATCCCTGCTCATTGCCATGGAATACAAGAATGTGCTGGTCCTGCTATTTTTCCATGTTATCGCTACGCTGAACAGCTCTGAAGGCTCAGTGCGGTGTGATGAAACACGTATGTGAAATAGGGCTCTGTTGGCTGTGTGACACTGGCATTTGGAGAGCTGAGGTGGGATACAGATGGGTTTCTGTGGAACAAGGCTGCTTTACCCCAGCGTGGTATCAGGCTGCTGGTTTCCTTTGGTTCAACTTTGGTATTTGGTGATTGAGCAGAACTCCAACTGACTTCCATTAAGAGGTTAGCCTGAGTACGCGCTAGCGTAGTAAGTCTTTTGAAGGTGTTAATGTGACAAGTTTTGTATGAGTGTGGAAGTAAAAACTGTTTTAATATAGGACACTGGAGCAAACCCACGAACTCTTCCCAGGCTGCTCAGGTCAAAGGTCTGACATAGCTCCATGCCACCCAAGAAGAGTACTGCTTGGGTCCTGGAGGAGGAGAATTCTGCACGTAGCAATAGCTGGGACTTGTCTGTCCAATTAATAATCAGAAAAAAAATGCAAATATAAAGAGGAACCGGTAGTGATCCGACTATTAAAGCATTAAATATTTTGTAGCATAAAAGCACTAAGTCAGACTTCACTAAAGCTTTTGAAATTAGGAGCTCTTTAAAAAAATACAGCAGTTGGAAGAAAAAAAAAAAAGCTTCAAAGCTGCTTTTTCTCCCCCTTGGAAACCTGCTGGTGTTAGGATAAAATGAAAAGAGAAAAGAGAAAGGTTTGCCTTCTAATAAAGCATCTGTTGCCCACTTTGAACATTTCTTACTTCTTTGTGAGTGTGTCTCTTCAGTTATGGGGACTACTGACAATGAAGAACAGAGGGCTAGAAAAAGACAATACCTGTTATATAGCCAATATTTCTGATTTCGTGTCACTTTGAACAGAATCTTCATTTGACCACATGCTGTGTCCAAAAGGAATTTCTTTGTTGGCTGATCCAAAGATGCCGTAAGATGCTCAAAAAAGTAAACTGCGGGAATCTGTTCAATAAGAAAGATAAAAACAAATCTTACAATTCACTCGGTGCACTGCTCTCACTTTTAACTTCAGCCTAGTTTGGCATGCTGCATAAAACCTGAATTCAAATGGCTTGTGCTTTTTTCGCTTCCTTTTAATGTTGTTAATTCTGGGTACGGACTGTAGGTTTCCTTCATCTTGGAAATAAAGGATAATAAAATAAACAACTTTGCATCGATTCAGAGAGGGAACAAGAGGTGCACAGGCGTCGCTGGGTTGTTTAGAACCTGGGGCCAGTTGTTACTGCTGCTGAATTTTAGCTGCTGTAACCAAGCTCTGCGAGGGCCACGCTCCACAAAAGGTTTGCAGCCGTTCACAGCGGGAGCTTCTCGGATTTGGCTCAGATTTCACCTGAGTGATTCAGCAACATTTTGGCCGGACCTCAGACACTCTATTTTTTTGTCTTCTGTGAATGCGTGCAATTCAAGGCCAAAATGGGAGAGATTGTGTTCTGAGGGCTGCCTTCATCTCTCCCCAGTCAACTCTTGTCCTGCTTCTGGTGGATAAAGTCAGCTTGTGACTGGCCGTTGCTTTGCAAAGGAAAAATAATGAAATGTAGTCTTAATGTTTGACTTAATTCAACTGAGTTTCATGGAAAAAAGCTGCTTTCATTTTAAATGGATATAGGAAAAGATGAAGTTCTGAATAGACAAACATTTAGATCTTTGAATTATTTAGAGCGGATAAGCTTGCAAGGATGACTTCCTTTGCAATATATTTTTTTTTTATACTCTTAAGCTCTCAGAACTTTCTCCTCAGATTCTTTCCTACTTTAGCCTTAAGTCTACTAGAATTTGAAGAGAAGCACTTGTAGATTGGTTTGTTGGGGGTTTTTTGTGTATATGCTTAAAAATATAGATGCTTTTTCTTGTGAATCACACTGCTCGTGAATGGAAGAAGGGCACCTGTGGGCCTGGGCATAACTCAGTCGAGAGCTGTAAGGGCACTCCACTCAACAAGGATGGTTTTAATTACTCAGATTCATTTAATGACATAGCTTTCCTGTATGCCTGAACTGTAAAGATGCTCTGAGATGCTCACATAGTACAATAGTGAGTGTCTTTCGTACATGGATGTAGTTATTGCAGTTGAATTTTGTTGTGACTACAGTCTGGTACTATTAGTCATTTGAACTATTAGATTGGATTTTTAAATCAAGCTAGTTTTAATTTCTCACTTGCAATGTCTTCACCATAGGAAATGCAGCATGCTTTTGGAAGAGTTAAGGCAGGTTATATAGAAATTACACCTATCCGACACGTTACGGTATTTGCGTGAAGCCACGTGGAGACAGAGAGAAAGCAACACGTGCGTGTGTCTCGCAAATGTTACAAACAATTGGTGTTACATAGAGGGAATTGGTTTCAACACTAGTGTGGTTCATACCACAATGCAATTCAAAAATTGGCATGCAAAGTCAAACATGCCATCAATTAAATTCAGTGTCAGAGAGACCGCGCAGGATTTTGCAAGAAATAATCTCGTGACGTGATCCTCCTCTTGGAACTCTATGGGAAAGGTCATTGATGTTAACGGAACAGGGCTGAGTCCTTGCAGAATAACCTGTTCCTACAGAGAAAGGTGTCTCTGGAACCCTTTCTTTAGCAGTGGTTGGCTTAGAAACAGACTGATGAGGACTTGCATCCCCTCTGACAATAACTCAGCCTACTTATTTTATAATGATGTTCTTGTAAATACCTACTTCCTTTTACAATCTCATTCATGTCTCGCACTGAAATTTGTCATTTTGCAATGAGTTCCGTAGATTTAATAACTTTTTTGTTGAATATCTCCTTTCATTTGTTTTATATTTATGCCTTTCCTTTTAAATTCACTTTACTTTTTAATGTATTTTAAAAGAGCCAACAAGAAAATTCAAGCTGTTTTTCATGTCCTTCATTACTGCCAAATACCTTTTTAGGTCGCCTCTCTCATTTCCTACACAAAATAGGAGGATTTTCCCGAGTCTTAAGTAAGTTTACCTGGGAAAATATCTGTGTCAGCTTGCAAAAATTTAGGAGAGATCAAAAGAATAGTCTGAAAATAGAGTTTCTAGGATCTTTTCTGTTCATACTACAATGCTCTTAAATCTGTCTGTCTGTTTCTCACTGAAAAGTTAAAATATGTTAATTGTGGAGGCCCTGGAGTCGTGAAGGAGCAACGCATCCACTTCACGCAGGTATGTGAGAAAAGTCTAGAAGATCCTGGCCCTTCGAGAAAAGCTGACACAAGCTTTGGAAACACAGGTTTGTGCAGGGCATACAAGATGGGCAAATGGACTCTGCCCTTGTTTAAGCGTCTCCAGACCAGTGGTTCCTTACTCTAGTGTGGCAGAAACAATCAGATTCTGCAGTGAACCATATTACTGACCAGGTCTGAGCAAGAGTCCCTTCCTTTCACTGGTGTGTTCCTTTTCAAATGAGGGCACAGCAGATACTCCCATGTAATTATTCACAATTTACCTGTAGGCTGACCCCCCTCTGTCTCATTTGAATTCCTTGGTCCACAGCCACCGCCAGCTTTCCCCAAGGGGTTTACCCTTTGAACTGTGCGCTCTTTCTCTCAGCTCATCAATAACGTTGCTCAGAGCAGACGTACGTTCTGTAATTGATTAGTTATCTCTTCATGGCAAAGAGCAGAGTTTGTGATCGAGTAAGCAGGTTCGTAGATTCCCTTGATCAAAGCACTGGAATCTGATTATGCTTCCTATAAAGAACATCCTTTGAAGTGGATCAGCACTCAAGTAATTCAATTATCTTCTTTCTGGAGAATTTGTCTTGAAAGGAGGTCATTTGCTCCAGGTACAAAGAGGTGGAAGATACTGTTTCCATTATGACCCATCTGGTGACTTTAATTCAGCCTCAGAAGAAAAGGAGTAGGTGAAGATTAGTTACTGTGTCTGAGAGGTAAAGATGTAATTTTTTTTTTCTAGTCTGTAGATTAAACAGATGGATGGATCCTGTATTATAGATGGATGGATCCTGTATTATATTGCTCTGCATCTAACCCTTACTACACTTCTAGAAAAAATGAGCAGTTACCAAGTTTAAACTGAAACTGTAGTCGGACTTTCCAGAACACTAAACAAACTCAATTTTTTACCAACATTTGCTTGTCAGCCAATTTATTAGTTTTTACCCTCCTCATAATTCTGCATGGAAGTCCATTTTTCAAACCAGGCATCACTGTTGGTGGTGCATAATTGGGAGTGCACAATTGCTCTGTAGCATGATAGATTTCATCCTGAGAGCATCCGGAAGACTCCAAATGGATGGAACACATTTTTCCTCAGATGTGGAGATAGTACTAAAATGTGCTAAACCAAAATAATTATTTTTTCTTTTTTTTTCCTTATACTCCACAACACCCCCCTATAATCTTTCCTTTCTTCTGCTCAATGGGTAGGTCAGATACTAGAAATACTTTTTTTTTCCTCTTTAACGTGAGTCTGATGGCTGTAGGATCTGGCAAACATTGCGGGGTTAAAAGCTGGCATGAAGGCTGAATGAGTGAAAAGAAGTCAGATTAAGAAAACGGGAATTCAGCCTTTTAAACAACTATAAAAGTAACAGCCTCTTTCTGTGGCATGTGGAATTAAAAAAAACATGTAATCCTTTATTCTTTCTTTCTTTTTTCTTTCCTTTTTTGGACTTACTTAGATGAATTCCATGGCCAGAATGATGCCCCAGTTCCTATCTCCGTGACAAACAAAGGGCAACACAACCTGACGGGATCCAGCAGGGAGCTTCCAGTTAGGAGTCTCCACTTCAGAGTTTGTCTCCTGTCTTTCTTTAGCCTTTGAGACCATGTCTCTGTAGGGCAGAAAAGGGAGAGATGTGGAGGGATCGTAACATTTATAAATAAGTTTCTCTTTGTGACTGCTGGACATCAGGGAACATAGGACAACAATACTTCCTGAAGTGGTGTATCTTTGTAGGGAGGTTGAATTATGCGAGGTTTCACTGTAGATCTCATACCATCCTCTGCTGGTGGATGGTCAGTGGCCCTTGGTAAATCAGTTCATTGTAGAGGATGAGGTGGTCCCCAGACTGAGTGTTCATAACAACTGACAAATCCTGCCGAGTACACGTTTCTAACCAGAAGGCAGAAAGATAAAAATGGAAATAGCTGAAGGAAAATGAAAAATAGCCAGCCTTTAAGAGTTTTAAAGGGAGCAGTCTGCTTAGGACCATGTGGAATTTCTGAAAGAATTCTTCAAACATCTCGCTGTGAAGAAGTGCCTATTTTTTTTTTGTGAAAAGGAAGGCTGGCCCACAAAAATATATTGAGGATTTAATCTCATCTTTCCTCTCCCTTCAGCTGGAGTCACTTGTGTCTCCTCCTTGCTCTTTAGACTCCTCCATGTTTGTCTACCTGCGCCCCTTTGAGATACTTTCTGGATAAGAAATGGTTTTGTCTGTACGCCTTTGATGTGAACTTTCAAGGCTTCAGGCTCCTTGCTCTGGCTGATTTTTTCCTACATTAGTTTTGTCTCCTTTGGGTGACCTATGAGACTAGCCCAGTCTAACTGAGACTTACACAACCTTCTGAAATTCCATAATCTTCCATGCACACACATACACACACTTTTTGTGTTAAAAATATTTCTGAAATTGTGAAATCGGGAAATTCATGTGCAAAATTCATTTGGTTCTTCTGTACATCCCCTGACTCTGCTCTCTGCCCGTCTCACCTGTTCTAGGTTTCTGATCTCCTGGGGCTGTATTTCTAAGTATCTCAAAGCCTGGCCTGTAAACCACTTCATCTGAGTGGTGTGAGGATTCATTTTCTCAGTCAAGTAGGTTACAGCGCTCTGTTTCCATAGACTAAGGTTGGTTTAGGTATATTTTCAGGAGAAAAGGAAATAATTCCTTCCTGCTCTCCAGACAATGATCTGCTTTATGACTAAGGCATGATCTTGTTTGCTAGCTCCGTGGTCTATATTTTAAAACTCATAATAGTCTCTAAGAAACAATTGCTCTGGATTCTGGTTTTGTAAGTGCTTTTCCTTGGCTATAGCGATGTACGTAACAACAATAACTCAACTGTCATGATTTGTATGTTGTTCCTTTAAAGAAGCGCAGCGCCTTTCCTCATTCTGAGTCTGACTGACCAAAGCTGTCCTTTGTATGAGGCGTGAAGAGGGGTCTGGAAGCAGACTGTCTTCCAGGTACAGATAGTCCTACAGAAAGGTGCTTTGGCCCAAAAGAAGAGTTCATGCATCCTTTAACAAAACAATGACAATTTTAACCTACTTTTCCACTTCCTACTGCAGGGACTGCTGAAAGCCGTCTTTGCTCATAGCAAAGGAAGTAAATTTTGGGTTTACTTTAAAGAACAAGAAATCCATGCCATCATTCAAATCCTTGAAGAGATTTCTTGGACTCGAGGCCTGAAGTTACGTTTATTCCCAAGAGGGGAATATAAATATTTACAGGAATTTTTTTGGCCCTGTTCCACTGTCTGGAACCTCTGCGTGCCTGAGCCATGTGTTTCAACCTGGGTGAGAGGATCTAATGGAATTTTCCTGTCTCTGTCTATTCTGTAACCGAGTAAGACGAGATGGGGCTGCCACTTCCAAGATGTCTCTAAAGCACCTACTGCCGTAGGATGCTAGTCTTGGTTAAGTCTCCTAGATGCTAACATAGCATTATTAATCATAATAATGAAGATGAGATATTAATTAGTAGCCTGCATTTTACCAGCACAGTTGATGGAATGCTCTTCTCTAGGATGTTAGATCGTGTGGGAGCTGCTGAATGAGGCTTCATTTTTTTGGTCGTATGCGGTGCGGGCTATATGCAGGCCGAGCCCTGTTAGGACTGTTAGGCCTTTTGAGTCAATATGCCATCCTCCATCCCAAACATCTCCTGTGAAGTAAGAATATGTTGCTTTGGCACAGTTGACCTAATTTAATTATGACTTTTCTACTCAACAGAATCTCATAATAGTATTTTTCTCAAAATGCCCATACTGTGACAGTTCCAGAATTGCTGCTAAAGCAAAGGTCTGGAAACTTGGTTGTTTTCTTTTTAAGTTCACAGCTATATGTTGTATGAACCCATGTAAAGTATTTTGAAGGGGAAAAATATAACCAGAAAGAAAAAAAAAAAGAAATTACTTAACTGTTTCTTTACTCCTGCTGCTGCTGAACAGTAAAGTCCATTCAGTATAATGAAGGCTGTAGTTGCACTGCAGTACGTGTGTGACCATGGAGTTATTCCATTGAAAGCCACGGAGCACCGATAAAATGTGGACGCCTGAATGCTGGAGCAGTAGCCAAGCAGTGAGGAAGTTAAGTGGGTAGGACTGTTGGAATGGAAACGGAAATCATTAAATGTAAGTGCCAGGATTTTGACATGTGGCTGTGACTTTAGGCAGTTTTGCAACTGGTATTGAAAAGAAAAGAGAAAAAAAGAAACATCCTATTAAAAGAAAAAAGCTTTCAGACTTTCCAGACTGAAAATGTAAGCCATTCAAGCAAATCACTGAAAATACTCCTATAGTTTCCATATGTTTGAATAGTCATGGTTTGGAGTGGTTCAGCAGTGGAGTGCCACTGGAGCATCCGGAGTGACCAGCTGGGGATGCCTGGAGCCCAGCTGGAGAAACGCTGCTTCCCACCGCGTCAGCGGGGCTGGAGCCTGCGGGCTCGGGAGCCCTGTTTGATGGGCCCGTGAAATGGATGCTTAATTCTCTCCTCTCTCTCTCTCTCCCCCCTGTGTGCCTCTGTATCTCGCACAAACTTTGAGTCATTAGCGGACTGCCTGCTGCAGAGATCTCTGGGCTTTGCACAGTCTGGCAGGCTCTCTGTCACCGGAGAGGAGATCCACATCAAATCACAGCGGAGGAGAAGAAAAAACGCTCTGATGGGAGCTGTCACCTTGCTTTTAAAGATGGCTAGGATTTGAAGGGGTAAAAAACTATTCAGAAAGAATGTATTTCCATAATGCAGCAAACTTTTTCGAGCTTGAAATATTTTATCATTGTACAGGGAGCTTGCTTTTGTCTCCTTGGTCTCTGTGACCTCATACACAACTTTGCACACCGTGCTGTGAGGGACTGCAGTAATCCTAATCCATCCCGTCCTCAGGAGACACCAGCCCGTGACTGTGATAACTCTATGAACAGCTTCCGGAATTAAATCGTGTTATCTTGATATCAATTATAAGTGTTATAAATATACCTTGGTTTCCAGCTAAATATCCAGTCTTGGGTTTTCCAGAATAAGTGGAGCTGTGGATCTGACAGGAACAGAGCTGCAGTACGTCTCTGTTCTGTATGCCATTTACAACTAATTATCCTAAAGAACTCCTAATTATATTGAACTCAGCACTGCAGCTGGGCTACAGTAAGGATTTGAATTTTATCTCCACTGTGGTGAAACGTGCTTGATTCTGCTTAAGAAATGTTGCCAGTGTCATGTCTACACCTGCTCATTGCGAATGTACCGGTCTTCTCGTGACTTTGTTCCATCGCACTGAAATTGCTGTAAGTTCTTTTTCCCCTTTGTCTCTCTTCCTGTGAAGGAAAAAAAAGACAAACAAGCCCACCAGGCTCTGGTGTCGGGTTGTGCGGAAGCCCCTCTGGCAGCAGGCAGGGCGAGCGGCTCCCTGGCAGATCAGACTGGGTTAATGGCAGCGTATTTTTCTCGATGTGGAAATGCTTTTAGCAGCTTGGTTAGGGCTTTGTCTTTCTGTGTTCATGTCGCTGTCAAGTGCCATTTGAAACAAGTTCATGGTCTCTCTTCTTCCTCTTGTGAATATTCTGTGTGTAATATGTGCTTCAACTCCTGCAAACTTCAGTTGCTTTCAGGAATTACAAGCTACAGGACCTTTCCAATCTCAAATGCTTCATTTCAAAATGAAGTTGTCTACTAATTGAGAAAGCATCCTTTGTGTCTTTTTGAGAAAGTCCGGCTCTCAAAGATGGAGGAAGCGAAAACTCCCGTGTGACAGCGGTTCCCCAGGGCGAGTGATTAACGTGCTGGGATGGATTCTCAGCTGTGCGGAGCTTGGCCTTGGTGAAGCTGAGCAGTGCCAGCGAGAGCGGTGGCACCCAGCCACCTTTCCAGCCCTTTGATCCCGGGCCAGCCAGGAGCAGAACTGGCTGGCCGCGTACTTTAAAGCACCCGAAGAGGTGTGTTAAACTGCGGGTATCATGATGGGCTCAGGGCTGCCAACATGGATCGCTGCCCCAGCCCCGCGGCACCGGGGTGCTGGGCGGTGCTGGCTCCTGCCCCCCAGCCCAGCTTGGGGCCCTCTCACTTGTCCCCAGGAATCCCAGCTGCATCCTTACAGCTACTGCTTTTAGAAGGAAAAAAGCAGCCAAAGTCAGAGACAAAAATATTGCCTGTTACATTTACAAACAGAAGGAAATACCTCTTTCACCAGTACATCAATCTTATTTTGGAACAAACCCATTTTAAATTATTCATCCTGACTCCAACGTCTAAATCCATTCTATTAAGTGTTACTCTTCATCTTGAATACATATTTTATTTTTTTAAATTCTATTTACCATTAAGTGTTTTTCATTACAGGTATTTGAGGAAATGAGATTTGCATTTTTGGAAAGCATTTGCATATTGGAAAAACATGTGTTTCCCTGGTTGAAGCGAAACACTTCTGTTATAGAGTGAAAGTGTTTCACTTGTTTCTTAAATCTCTAAAATGTTACTTCCCCGCCAGGATTTTATTTTCTGGTAGTTTTGTAGAGATCTTAATCCTGAGACAATATTCTTTCTTCATTAACCGTGTTCACAGACTGGACTGGTGGAGATGAGTGAGTTTGTAACAGAAATATCCTTTAGGCTCTTCTACTGTTGTGATGCAATTTTCTGGATTTGGAATTTTCAAACTATTCCATTCCAATTTTCTTTTCGAAGGTAAGAGCGATTTAAAATAGAAGGCTTGCTACTTGCTGCTGCCGGAGTGCTCTTTGAACTCAGCTGTCCAGATTTCTCCCTTTGGATGAGACGTTTATGGAAGGAGGACAGACGACCCCGTGGACCCCAGCGTGTGGTTCCTGACACATCTGGTGCTGGCTCTGTTGGACACAGAGCAGTGGGGAATGGAGAGGGGGAGGAGGAAGCATTCTTCTGGAAAAACTGCTTTTTCTCTTTTGTTTATTTAAAAACCATATTCTGAATGTCTTCAGATTGCTCTAGTTTTGAAATTTCTGGCTTTCTCTCCAGCTGATATTGGTGAGTTGTTCTGTCCTTATAGCATGTAAGTGCAAAAGTAATACAAAAAAATGTGAGAGCTCTGCGGTACGCTGCTCCTGAAACAATACTGTTCAGTGATCAAGCTAGCAAAGTCTGGATCTTAGTACAAATCTGTGCTTAACTTTCATATTTGTAAATTGGGACTGCATTACCTTGCAACTTTAATTTTCCATTATCCTATTTATTTTTTAGAGCTCACTGAAGGAAAAAAAAATTGCAGCTTTGAAAGTCAAAGAACTAATATTTTTTTTATATGGCCATTTGAGTAAAAGTTTTTATCCGAAATATTTGTTCAGCTTCAATATTTTGCTAATGATTTTCAAGATTTTGTGTTTCGTTTTTTAAAACTACGTTCGTTTTGCAAAATGCCTTCGTTTCCCTGGATGCCACCAGAACACCTTGAAAGACTGTGACGTCCCCGCTGTCCCTGCAGCTGAAGCAGTTCTGCTCAGTCCGCACTGCACAATGAACGCGTGCACGCACAAAGGTACCGCACAATATCTTCCCACCCTTAACAGCGGGGGAAGCCCTGCTCCCACCCCATCCCAGGTTGTATCGGGTGGCGTAACGGCACGGCCTTTTCTTTCCACTAGAAAGCAGTGATCGTAGTTTAGATGTTTGAAATCTTTGTACCTCACTTCATCTGGAAAAAGCAATGCATTTCCCTAATCCTTTTTCAACCTCTAGGTCTGTAAGGAAGAAGTTTCATGAAAAATAGGTTTAAAAAGCACCTCAAAATATATGAAAAGCTGTGTGATGGAGAAGTGCTAGTGCTTTGTTGCTTTGGAGTGGGGGCATCAGATTTGGCAGGAACAAAGATGCCTTCAGATAGAATCATAGAAATCAACCTTTTTCTGTTCCCATGAAACACCTACAAGTTATTAACTGCTGAAAAAATGTTTATAAATGAAATTCTCATCTGTTTCTTCCTAAGTCGTCCAGTTTTAGGGGACAAAGTTTTGAAGCCAGGTGTGGAGGTTTGGAAAGAAGAGGCAGCACAGCTGTAGGGATGTGTGGATAAAAGCAGGAAGCTGGCTGGCACAGAAGGCTGGGACCCTGAGAGCAACATTTTGGAGGGGGGAGCTGGAGTTCCAAGTGCGAGCACAGGCTGGGAACGGGCAAGAGAGACTTCTAACTGGACTTGGACTCCTCTAACCTATGATGCAGAAGCTCCACGCTAACCAGTCCTGACCAAGCTTTAACTCTATTCTCTTCCCTTCCGCAGAGAAAATGGCTTTTGTTCATTGGCAACAAAACCCATCAATGTGTTCACAAGGGAGCAGCATCCATTGCATGACTGGAAGCTCTTTCATGCCTTTTCTTCTCTATTTTCATCACTGTTTTAGGAATATCTTCTCCTTTGTGACTCTTTACAATTCCTATTGATGGCAGTGGACCAAAATTTTTCCTCTAATTGGAGGATTCTGATCCTCCAGTTCTGGAGGATCTAATTCTGATACCAGGATTTGAGACCTTAGAAAAGTTACTTCTCATCGTAGTGATAAACCTGACCTGGAATATTTCCAAAAGAAAGTCTTTCTGTGAGATATTAAGCTAACAAGATGTGTTAAACTCCTGTGTCACGCTTTGAAAGCTTGAGAGTTTAGAAATGGGAGGCTCTCTAAATTCACAAGAAAGATGAAAAAGGAAAGAAACAGAGGAACAGGAGGGGAAGGACAAGGTAAGGCAGTTTTTCCGAACCCTCTGTGACCAAGGACGGCTCAGAAGGTTACAGCCTGTCAGGTTGATAGAAACAGCTGGCAGTTATTTTACTCACATGAGTAAGATTTTAAAAATGGGAAAAATAATGAAGAGCTGTACATAAAGGTTTCTGAAGCTTTCCAAGAGCTCCTCTTCTACCACTTACCTTCCTTACATAAACCAAAATGGCCTGCAGTCCCTTCAAAGATTTCTCTAATACATCTGTCTACAAATCTTTAACTCCAAAGTGTAAATCTGTAAGGATCTTTACGATGCAAAATTGATTCATGAATAATTAGATGTGTACTACTTGGAACTTTTCATATGTTAAAATAAAGTAACTAATTTATCTTGGAGCAAATTCCAAAAAAACCATGTGAATCCTGGACAGCAGAATGAATGTTGCTTGTGTACTACTACATCAGGTCTCTTGGATGGATATTTATTTGTTGTTATTACACATGTAATATTTTGGGTGAGTGCCTTACAGAATAGGAACAGTAGGTGTGCTGCAGTGGGAAATAGAGAAATACAAACTTTTCAAGTCATCCTTGCTCGTGTGCAGCGTGGCACTGCTCTTTCCTGCTCCAGCATGGCACCTTTTGGGCACAGCAGGTTGGCACGCAGCAGCGCGGACCAGGAGAGCGGCAGCAAAGCCGTGCTGCCGTGGGCCGCGTGCTCGTCAGCGATGTCCTTGCTCTGAGCATCCTCCCTCGCGCAGGAAAATGCTCCTCCCACGAGGAACCTCCCCACTGCCTGTCCGTTCCATGGGTCAACGCATCAGGGTCACACTGAGATGAGAGGATCAGCCCGCACGGCATTGTCATCCTGCTAGTACTGAAAATTAATGATATTTTAAAGAAATAAAATTAGAAGTTTATTTTCTGGTTTGTGGGCTTGTAGGGTATATTTGAGTGACTTTTCTCAGAAACCGCAAAGGCTAGAAACTTTTCTTCTTTTATGATTCTGATGTTATTAACTGGCTCCAGATGCTGTAACGGTAAGGAAATAAGTACTGGGAGAGTTGTAACTGTATCGCTCACGTGGCGACATTGGGAAGAGCAATCTGAAGAGGCTGATAGTCATTCCTTCTCCAAAAGGCAGCACTGAAGGCACTTAGGTGTAGCAGGTAAATATTTGAGAAGTAAAGTGTGGCCATGGAGGATAGTGAAAGATAAGTTTGGGCTTTCTCTGAGACCACTAACTACGGTCGTCAGATCAAATGTGAGTAAAAGGAAAGAGGGTATCTCATTTAATTTCTGCTTCAACGCCATGTACAGAGGTGGTTTAGGGGAGCCTTTACAGAATGCTTCTTTGAGAGGCCAAAGTTTACTGTAAAAAGGAGAAAACCGTCTCTAGAATAATTTGCACATGCATAAAATAGGTTCAAACTTTGCATACTCTTTACACGAGATCGAGGTGTTTTATCTGAACAAACCTGCCTGTTGCTGCTCTTGCAATAATACAGGCTCTCCTAACGCATGCGGCTAGACATGTAGCCAAATATTTAAAGCATAGAGGTTTTAAAAGATGTCATTAGAGTGATGGATTCTCCAGAAAACATGCTCTTTGAGAAAATGTGTCACAGTATATATTATCCTCTATAAATTGTACTGGTTTGTGGTTTAGGAAAACTGCAGAGAAATTGGATATTAGAACTGGGTTTGCTTCCTTGGCTGTGAGAAATCCTGGCTTAATACCAAAACTGAAGACAGTCTGTGAAAAGCATGAGGAAATCAACATATCAGGTCACGGCAGACACGCTGTGTTTATGCATTTAATGCTTCCTTTTGGACTATCTTGTTAATATGGCTGGGGCTTGTCTGATTACCACACCGATGCTGGAGAACATGCCCAGCCTAACGTACACTGAACTCTGGTGAAAGCGGTTTGAAAAATAGCAGGGTATCAATTAATTCCATGCAAACTGCTGAAGTAAACTCTGCTTCAGATGCAAATCCCTCCTGACGCTGAGGACGACAGTGGCATTCGCTGACATGCAGGTGTAGCTGTACTTGAAGAGATTATGGTACGAGAAACAACTGAATTGTGGTGAATTAAAGCAGTGTTATTAGATTGGGCTGGCGCTTAGTTTTTGGTTTGTTTTTTTTTTTTTTAATTTGTGAGGAGAGTAAATTTACATTTATTTTCGGGCAGTTTAGAAGTAGCCCCAAGAAGCCTGGCGCTGTAACCTTCGTTGTAGGTGAAATGTGCAGAAGGGACGAAGCGGCAGCGCGGATGCTGCGTGGGCACAGCCCCGTGAATGCCCACGCTCTCACCGCCGGCTCCTGCTCGACACACGGGCTGCCAGCTGCACCGCCCCGTGAGTTACGCGCTGTGTATATGCTATGAAAATCAACTTCCAGTTAAGACGGTGTTTACACCACCTGACTCATACTCACAGGATCTGGGGCACGTTATAGCCAGGGCTCCGAGATGAAAGGCCAGCCGTGAACCCGTCCTCCCATCAAATCCTTCCAGTCAATCTCTAATGAGAAACACTATGGAACGTGTTTCCAGCTCTTCTCTGGCTTTGGCTAACGTCTCAACCGAGGCTAATTGTCTACATGTGTGGTGTTCAATTGAAACTCTTGTCAAGAACGCGGTCTATCTGCCCGGGTTTACAAGTTAGCTCTGGTCCTGTCAGCCGCGGTAAGCTGGAGGTTAAATCCCATTGATATTTTAGGTGCGTATCCTACCACAACGCACGAAGGAAAACTAAGGCATTCCGTTCAGTCTGAGACCCCGTTGGGTTAATGAAATGTTCTAGGAATAAACAGTTCGCCAGTGTGTTTGCTGAGTAATCAACATAATGATATTGTTTTGAGAATGTAGCCTGAAAATAAGTGGGCAGAGTGGACAATTAATACTGCAGTAGGTAGAATTCTATCTGCCTATTTGTGTAATTTAAAAAAAAAAAAAAGCTCTTTAATGCGTTTGAAAGAGGAAAGTTGTTTTTGTTAACAGCGGTTTTTAAACCTTTCCCACCATTAGAAAAAAGGTTTATTTTTCATGTGCATTTTGTCATATTACAAGTCGGTTTTCCTTCAGCAACAAGAAGGAAGTTCTTAAAATGAGTACGGGTTCACCTTATTCACCGACACAAATTACAGTCGTAACTTCTTCTGCCTACCTTAGCATCTGGTTGTTAAGATAAGCTTTAACTAAAAAACAAATTCTGGGAGCTTTTTGCTTTTGATCAATAATTTTGCATTGTCCAAAGTGAATAAATGTGATAGAAATGTATTTAACTACAACTGAAATTGGATGCTAGCCAATCTGGTTTGTTTGTTTGATGGCTGGAGTGACATGTTTTGCGCTTTCTTGTTACCCTTACTCTTCACATGCACGAAGGCTGCTTTTTGCCCACTGGGACTGCAGTTTTGGAGAGGTATAAAGCAGTCTTTTCCTTGCTATTTTCTTGGAAGAAGAATGCTTCATGGAGGCTCTGATATTTTTGGTAGGCACATGTGGAACAAACACGCGTAATTGCATGACTGATGGAGCAGATTGTTGGGCTGTATAGGGTGGTATGCCGTGTAGGGAACCATCTGAAGTATGAACCACACTCAAGGACGTGTGAAAGTTCTGGGGAGCAAAAGAAGCTTTATGTAGGAAAGTGCCCCTCGAACATACCCTGTGTGTGATTATGCAGACTATTGCATGCATCTCTATCATGCGCACATTTTACTTTTAATGTAGTCCAATCTGCTGTATCCAAGAGGAGATACAGACAAAAAAAATATTGGTCATTTGCCAGATGTCTTAAGATGATGAAGTGGCTAGTAGAGTCCAAGTAGATGGAACTTCACAACCGGGTTCACAGGGCTCTAGCAATGCGATGTATTGTGTGTCTAGTGGCCTTCAGCTGTTCTCACTTTCATTACAAGCTGGAAATTCTTGGGATAAATTAGATACCCAAAAGGTGCTTGGCATACATACAGCATTTATTTAATTTTTACTTTTTTTCCTCTTTTGAATGTAACTTCATCAAACAGTCCCGCAAGGTAACAACTACTTGTTGAACACACTGCAAGAATGTGCCTTGTACTTGTGTAACTGGTTGTGTTTAATTTTTTTCAGACGGTGCATCTGTACTTCCCACGGCTTCTTCATGCCTCAGAGTACCTCAGATCTCTGCGCACCTTAAAGCATCCTTAGAGCACGGTGACACGCAGCATCCTGGGCCACCTGGAAACAGAAGCAACCATCTGTTGTGTTTCTGGCGTCAGTGAAGTGCAACAAGAAAAGGTAAGAGGAAAGTAAACTGTGTCCCACAGTTGAAGAAGTGAGTTCCTGGACTTGTTTCTGTGCTGTGAAAATCGAGAGGAAGTGCAGCAGATGCGTTCCATATCTGCTCGGATATATTAACAGAAATACAAAGGCGATATGAACGCTATGAAGTAATGCTGCTAAGTTAACTCTTAGCGTGTTGCATCACTCGAAAGTATTACATGAACTTCAGTAGAGGTTAGATAACCAGGTATTACTGCTGCACAGATGGGCGTGTAAAACACATCTGCCTTCTGTAGAGTGCTACCTTAGCAGCTTTTTTAAGGAGTGATTTGTTTGCTGGTGTCACGTGATGTGAATTGCTGGTTACGTACATGTTAAAATCATAGAACAGTGAGGGTTGGAAGAGATCTTTAAAGCCCACCCAGTCCAACCCCCCTGCAAGAAGCAGGGACATCTCCAACCAGAGCAGGTTGCTCAGAGCCCCGGCCAACCTGGCCTGGAATGTTTCCAGGGATGGGGCTTCCACCACCTCTCTGGGCAACCTGGGCCAGTGCTCCACCACCCTCAGTGTAAAAAATTTCTTCCTTATGTCAAGTCTGAATCTGCCTCCCTCTATTTTGAAACCATTACCCCTCATCCTGTCACAACAAGCCCTGCTGAAGAGTTTCTCCCTATCTTTTGTATCAGCCCCCTAGATGCTGGAAGGCCACTCTAAGGTCTCCCCGGAGCCTCCTCTTCTCCAGGCTGAACAGCCCCAGCTCTCTCAGCCTAGCCTCACAGGAGAGGTGCTCCAGCTCTCTCATCATCTTCGTGACCCTCCTCTGGACCCACTCCAACAGGTCCACATCCTTCTGATGTTGGGGGCTCCAGAACCGGATGCAGTGCTGGAGGTGGGGTCTCACAAGAGTGGAGTAGAGGGGTAGAATCCCCTCCCTTGACCTGCTGGCCATGGTCCTTGTGATGCAGCCCACGACGCTGTTGGCTTTCTGGGCTGCAAGGGCGCATTGCCGGCTCATGTTGAGCTTCTCGTCCACCAGCACACCCAAGTCCTTCTCCTCAGGGCTGCTCTCCATCTATTCTCCGCCCAGCCTGGATTTGTGCCTGGGATTGTCCCGACCCAGTCCAGGACCTTGCACTTGGCTTGGTTGAACTTCATGAGACTCTCATGGGCCCACCTCTCCAGCCTATCAAGTTCTCTGTTTACTCTCCTTTCTCTGGAAAATCTGTGATCAACAGCACTGGGGAACACTTACCTCTGTTTTACAAAGGAGGCAACTGAAGCACAGGCCAAATCTTGCCTGAAGCCATTTAGTGACCATGCTAGGAAGAGGAACGATGAGTCTTGACTGTGTTTGTTGCAACAAATTGGAAAAGTTGCTCATGTGCATCCCTTTTCCTTATACAACCTGGCTGCAATGTAGAGGTTGCTATAACGATTTGCCTAATCTATGGAGATTTGCAAGAACAATTTGAGACTCCAATTAGTGAGTCAAGGAAATGAATAAACAATAGCTTCTTATGATGATTGGAGGAGACATAATACACTCAAAGATGATTACGCACATTTTGAGTTTACCTATCTAGATTATCTAATGTAGAAGAGGGCAAAGAAGCTAGATCTTCTGTATATTTATAGAATGTAATGTATATAGATTTAATATTCCCATAATTCATAGGTTATCAATTGAAAAAAAAAAAATCTGAAAAAAATACTCAGAACCATTCAACAAACTAATGCTTATTTGCTTTAGCCTTGCGAGCCTGATTCTGCAAAGCCAAGCCCTCCTCACAGGTACCAAGGAATCTCCGCTTCCGTGGCTGCTAAGGAAGTTCAGTGTCCTCTGCAGCACTGCTCTGGATTGGAATTTAGCCCACCAAAAGTCATCTGATAAATTACAGGATCCAACAAATAGAAAGAAAAGAGCAGAAAGAAAGGGTTAGATGTAGATTGTTTGGGGGAAATTCTGTTAGAGCTTTTAATCTGATGATATATTCAGTTTGGCTGTTGTTCCATCCTGACCGTATTGTGAGGAAATATTTAAACTAGCATAGCTATTTTTGCACCAGATAATGACGCAAAGGGCTGTTCTGATTTGGCAGGAAAAAAAAAAGGCGAAACAACCAACATTGTATGCATTGTTTCAGGCGTTTGTGTGTTTGTATCAGGTGGGTAACATATTCAGAAAAGTAAATTCTGACTTATATGACGGAATTCACACATATCATACCTGTACAGGATTGATAGAAATGTTGAAGGTAGGTCTTACCTGAGACACTCAGCATGCTTGCAAATGTCCTAATTGTGAGTGTATATTGCTCTCATGAGCATTGCTCTTAGCGGGGAAGAGTGGGAAGAACCATGAACCATGACTGTGAATTTGTTTGCATTGTTCAAGGTAGAGCCATCTGCTTTTTGCTGTAGTGCAAACAGAGACACCACCACCACTGCCCTGACAAAGCTCCAGGATTTCCAAAGGGCATTGATTTCTTTTTAATACTTCAAAGAAACGAACCAGCCTTCTCCGTCCAACTTCAGGCTCCAGACTTCTGAGCTTTTCTTTCAAGGCCGAGCTGTGAGCTGCCGAAACGCAGGGGTTTATCACAGAACCCCCCGTGCAAGCTGAGTTCTGGCCGTAGCACCGTGTAAATTATTTATGCACAGCGCTGTGTTCAAACCATGTGCGCATTTGTCCTTGTCAGTCAACAAGTGTTCTATTAATCAAACAGGAACCCTGGCGTGTTCATTACAAAAGTAAGAACATTGAATTTGGGATGGTATTTTTAGTGCTTTTGACAGACAGGGATTATTAAGCTGTCACTCCCTCTTTTCTGCCGACTCCCCGATCTTCCTCCCCTTCTTCTGCATGCATTGTCATTTTATTATTAAGAGCACACTAATAGTTAAACGACAGGAACCCTAAACCCATGACTAGTTCCCTGACATGACAGGTTATTTTTTCCCTCTATTCCCTGTCCAAGAACCCCCGCTGATCTTCCCAGCATGCTGTGCTGTGTGACCCTTCACACCTGGCAGTGATTAATTGTCTTAGTGTCATAGCGATCGCCTTCCTCCCTCTGATCCTCACTTACTTTGTTCTCCCTTTTAAAGCCAGTGTGCTGGAACCTTTTCTTCCCACTTTTAAATCTGTCCAGTATCCAGGATACTGCGTGTGTCTACTGCGACACAACTTGAAAGGAACCGAAGCAGTCAGTTATCTGGCCCTGAAAGTCTGGTCATGGATTCAGAGGGCTTTCTGTTCACTGAAGGGGTGTGCTTGAAAAACAGCCCTAACTAGAGTGACACAGATCTTGTTGAACTTGATCCGGATCCGGGGTCCCTTCTAAGCGAACAATGCCATGACGGGAAACGCCATTTTCAGGGGACGCACGCGCTATTGTGTAGAGGGCTGTCGGCTGCAGCTTACACCACGTTACAGAGATTACGGGCCTGACACCTCCCGACAGCAGTTGCCCCTTTGTGCTGGGCTCACCCCGCTGCACCGTGCTGCCGTGAAGGTCTGAGCCCCCTCTGGGCCCAGGCTCTTCTCGCTCAGCTCCCACCGAGTTGGGCAGGGTTCTTGCGCGCGTGCCGAGGACTGGGGTACGGGCTTCAGCGCCACGATTGCCGGGGGTGAGAGCTAAAACAGAGACGGTGTCTGCAAGTGGGTGTTATCGGCTGGGCGATGGCTGGGGAGCGCTCAGGCCTGCTTTAGATGCTTGTATAGTAAGAACAGCGGTGGAAGAGGAGAAGACCACACCACTGAGATAAAGGTCCAATGTCCTCCTTTCTCGCTCTGCTCTCAAAGCTCAGCAGACTTCCCATGTGATTTTCAAGAATCGTTTTCATCCCTGCCTCAGTTTCTCCTATTGGGAAACAATAACTGCTTTGAGTACGGGAGACTTAATTAGAGTTTTCAGAGACCTTTTTTTTTACCTGTATGAATTATTGCTAGGCAATTGTTTCTATCTGCCTATTAAAGACCAGCTGCCAGGCATGGGGGGAGCGGTGTGAGAGGGAGGAAGGAGGCCATGTTCTGCAGAAGTTTGTTTTCTTTTTTTTTTAGATTGCTTAGATTCAGGCTGCCTGTGATCTACTCACAGTTTGGCAACTTGCGTGAGTAAATGACCAACTGCTCTGAACTTCCATTTCCTTGCATGCAAACGGAGGATGAGCTAACACTCTGCTTTGCAAAAAACCCCTAACCCTCTTAACATTTGAAGATGAAAGGTAAAAATAAACAATTGTTTTAAATCCTGGCTGAATAGCAGAATACATGCGCTGAACTTAAACTACTGTTACATTTGCATTTTAAGGCAAAATATCTGAAAGGCAGTTTCTCCTTCACTTACCTATTGAATGCTGAGTTCAGAGTCTCTCTGGCTCCCCTGGCACACTCTCCTCACAAACACATTTCTCCAGAGCAGTATTATGTTCTAGCTCTCCGTGTCTTTCAAATAACTCTAAGGCCATTTATTTTCTGTTTCAGACCAAAATAGTCAAACGGAGTGCGTGGCCTTTCCTGGTTGCTAAGCAACGCTTTGTAACGCGCATCCTGCGCTTTGCCGTGCCGTTTGGCAATTCGCACAAGCTCGTGTTTGTTCATTTCCAGTCTAGTAACGCCGGTTGCTATATTTCAAGTGCCAGTGTAGATCAAAGTGTTTCCTAGAAGGATAAACATGTTAACTGGCAAAGAGTGAATGATTAACATCAAGCGCGGGCCTTTTAGTATAAAGGACTTGGCACGTCACCCCTTGGCAAAGCGATCGCAGTGAGTGCCATCTCTCCCTAGCAGATGTGCCACCAAGGGGTTATGCTCCTCTCTCCCGAGCGCTGCCGGCTGTGCTGGTGTGACTGAACACGGACGATAGCCGCTGCCGAGCTCCGCAAGCGGCTGAGCCCAACGCTGCTCTCGGCCGTGGCGGCCTGTCTGGAGATCTCTGCTAACTTCGCTTCAGCTGTTTCAGTTTTGCATCCGCGTAACTGACAGTAGAATTATATCATATTAAACTGCTGTTTTCTCTTCCCCTGCCTTTATGAGCACTTACACGTCTAACGTTTGCCTGTGTAATATTACTTGTCTCTGATAAACTCTATGCATATGCCTAATGAAAGTTGTCTGTAAGTAGGGAACACTCATTCCTCATAACAAGGATGTAGTTGTTTTTTAGAATCATAGAATCATAAAATGGTTTGGGTTGGAAGGGACCTTCAAAGGTCCAGTCCAGTCCAGTCCAGTCCAACCCCCCTGCAAGGAGCAGGGACATCTCCAACCAGATCAGGTTGCTCAGAGCCTCATCCAGCCTGGCCTTGAACGTTTCCAGGGATGGGGCGTCCACCACCTCTCTGGGCAACCTGGGCCAGTGTTCCACTGCCCTTATTGTAAAAAACTTTTTCCTAATATCTGATCTAAATTCACCTATCTCTATTTTAAAACCATTTTTGCTATGCTCTCTGCATTTCTCAACTTCTAATTAAAAACTGCAGATGAGCTGGATCCCTTTGTTAGCACGCAGTTTGGAAGGCAGAGTTGAAACGGGGTTGTTTGGGCAACGCTTTTAAAATAAAGTAAGAAAGACAATATTTTTAAAGCTGCATATAGCACGTATGTTTTCCCCTTGTGCCTCTTCTGCCATCGCTAGCTACTTGTGCACTTGTGTGGCATCTTTAATTTGCCACGTGTCAGAATCTCAGTGGTACCATATACTCTGTCAGATACTGACAAACATATTCATTAAAAGTCCTACTAAGTGAGGAACGGTGTGGTGCGGTGTGAAGTTTGACATGGGTGGCAACAATTTTGACTCAGTTCCAATACTCCAAACCCTATGGAAAAGCTGAGGGGAATTCTTAAAACTTGTATTCCTGTTGTAGGATGCTAGAGGATAGAAGTGAACATTTCCCATTGCAGCCACTAAAATTAGCAGATTATCTAAGTAATTCTTATAGAACCTTACTGGCTTAGCCAGTTGTGTGTCAGTGGGAGCATATTTTATAGAGTTTCTCTGGAGGAAGATTTACCTGCCAGCAGTACTGGTGAAGTGATCTGTTAAGTGGAGAAGCAAGCTTGGTCCTCTCTTGTTCGTGCAGTCATATAGCTATCTGAATCTGATAGCGTGGCCAAGGTCGGCCGGGGGATAAATCTGTTCGTACCTTTTTACCTTGATCATAGACCCTGTCTCAGACAAGGCTGTGAAGAAGAGGATGGAGAGAGAGGTACGGCGGATTTACCTCGTGTGATCAGAGGGCAAAGGCAAGAGGCAGATTCTTTACGCTGCCAGAAGTGTGTACAGCTGGGGAGAATCAGCCCTCTCATTTCATGGCAAATAATCAGTTTCATATTTTCTGTGGCAACCATTAATAATCTACAGCCTTAGCTCTAGGCCTACAGGTAAAGCGATTTGCCGTGTCCACTTTCTGCTTATCCCCAGAGAGATGAGAGCTCTCCAGCAAGTCCGTGGTGAGCGGAGCGATGTCCTGTCCTCCCTGGGATACAGGAGCCGGAGCAGACTCGGGCTCGTTGTCTTGTAGCTGTGCTGGTAGACACTTCTAACCAATCTAGAAACACATTAAAGGAACTCTTTCTCACACATCCACAGCAGGAATGCACAGAATTCAAAAGCTGGTATTTTAATATTGATGTGTACCATCTCTAAATCATATTCCCTGTTGTTCATTTTGCTTTTTCTTAATATTGGAATCCTTACACTGATTCCTACTGAACTGGTTAGATCCTTTAGCCAAGCTGTGATGCTGAAGGAGTATGAAACGAGAACAGCACCTCAACAATGCTCTAAATGCCATGGTTCTTAAATAAGTTTTAATTTCTAAACTGCTTAAATGTTGATTGGGGAGCTCATCATTTGCTTCTCAGAGTGGAGCATGGCTTTTGGTAGAGTATGGCTATAATAGTTATGGTTAAAAAGAGAATTAAATGGCATGGCAAAAATATTCTTGAAAGATTTGAAGTGTTTGTAATGGTGCGAAGAAAACTAATTTGTGTACTCTTGGTCCAGACTTAGCAATCATCTAACGCTGATTATAAGCTTAAATGCCCGTAATGCAATGTCAGCTTTTCAATCCAGCGTTTGTTTTTGAGAACATCGAGCAAATTGAACATTGCAGTGGTTGAGAAGGAGGGACAGGGAGTCCTGCTGCTCCTTTGTTACCTTCTGCCGCTTCAGGCCTCAAGATCAAGCGCTCCGCATTGCCTTTCCCTGTACACCTCCGTCTTGCCTTGGGTGTTCAATCAAATACCAATTCTGATATTTCACAGGAAAATCTCATTCAGAATAAAGCATGTAAATTTTAAAATACTTCATCTTATCGATTTAGTGTCCATATTAACTTTGCGTGTTACTTAAGGAAATCTCATTCCAAAAAAATTAAAACACTTTGAGGTTAATCTATCCATTACATACTGTTAACTATTGCAATTAATAAAGTTTTTGAGGCATAGCAAAAGGACAGATGTTTTAGATTAGGACTACATCTTAGTGATATTTTCAATTAAAATATTTAAAATTAAAATGCAGATTTAGAGTTGTAAAAATTCTCAAAAAAAAAAAATCTTCTCATTTTTTAAAAAAAATATACTATTTTCCTTAAAAAAAAGAAATTCTAGCATTCTACGAAAATGTTCCAACTATTGTTCAGGCATGTGAAAACACTTCAGAGGTGGATCACTGACGGTACTGACATTCTGAGCAGTTCCATTAGCAGTACTGCTGGGCACACTGATTACACTAACTCACGAGCATTTTCAAGATCTAATATTTTTCCTGGAGCTAGGATGAAAATCCAATCTAAATATTATTTAAATGTAGACTCTCCTAGAAATTTGGACTGAGTCTATTGAGACATTCCAGTTTTATTTGAAGATTTGCAATGTTATAAATTCAGTTTAATCTATTTTATGAAAATCTCAATGAAAAGGGGAAATTTATAATTTGAAGATATGTTCTTTTAATTTCAGTACCTCTCTTCCATTTTCCCTCCTTGCTTGAACAGATTTTTTTTTTTGAGCTTTTGAATTTTTAATGAATTGGCATTTTCAGATAAAAATGCATTGTGACCATCTTCCTGGCCATCTCTGTTTGAACTCTATGTGTATTTAAAATGTAACTGTCAGTAGTTTGGGTGCACTTGCAATTAGATCCCAAACTCACGTAGGAATCAAAATACAGTTTATATAAACACTCTTTCATCTGTCCCATTTTATAATAGATCATTTACAAAATGTTTTTTATAAAGATAACAGACAGCAAAGATAAAATCACAGTGGAGGAAAAATAATTGAGACAAAGAAGGAGATAGGTATCTTTCCTCCAGATTTTTACTGTTGGCTGCTTTTGGTTGCCTTGCTATGTGTTTGCATTAATGCCTGAAAAATAGTATATGGCCAGGTAATTCCCAGATCAGACAGTCACTGGCTGAAATAATTATCCTTCTAGGAGGCTTGATGCTTACTGAAGGCTGAATTTAGTCTTTTACTTTGCTGCATTGCAAATTGTCAGGTAACTTCTCAAAGTCAGATTCTGATCTCATTTACGCTGAAATAAGTAGGGTATAACTACATTCGCTTCAGAGGAGCTATTCCAGATGTGCCTTGCTGAATTAAGGACAGAATCTAATCCTTTATCATCTTCATTCCTGTGTGCCTTGGTGTATGCTGAGAGGAAAGCAGGCGGTGGGGTGGTAGTTATGTCCAAGATAATGCCAAGATAGATCTGCATTGAACATTTTTAGTCCTGTGTGTTTGAGAAATCCCTCTCCTACTCAACCGGTGTGGGCTTCTCCTGGGTGCTGGCAGCATTGCGGCGGGGCTGCTTTGGGTGCAGATGACTCGCAGGAGATACCATTGGCTACTGTAGGGCTTTCACACCTGGAGCTCTTGGGAGCTGGGCCGAGAGAGCACCCACAGACTAAATCAACATTGTGGACTTGACAAACGACCTTACGGTGCAGTGTATCCCTTAATTCTTTCTAGCTGTCTGGGATCCCTGTGATATACCGTCTAGGAGGCTGTGCTGCGCTGACGTGGTTGGGGAGTATCTCAGCCGGTTCCCACCACATGAACTTCTACGGGGACTGGCTTGGTAGGGATATGCTATCTCTTTAGCCTTAGTGAGAAATGCTGTGATGTGGGCCTCCTCGATATTTTTAGGAATCATAATGATTCATGTACAAACACACAGTTTATATTCCTTCCATAACCTTACCAGCAAGGGAAGGAAAACTTCTGTCCCTTGGCAAGAGTCCCCAGTGTGCTCAGAGCTGCTGGCTGCCGTTGTGTGTTTATGAATTCTAACAACTCCATCACGAATGGTGTCACCAGATACCTGGGCCCTAGCCACGATAACTACATTTCCAAGTGTTTAAGCATGGTTTGCTCTTAGGAACGTGCTTTCAGCTGTATTATATAGTGACTATAAACAGTAAGATATCATGTGGGTTGGTTTTTTTATTTATTCCCTAACTTTTCTAGTCAAGGATGAAATACACATGGCATTACTTCCAGACTTCTTGTCTTTTCTGTGTTTCAGTGCTATATAGATGGCTTTCTCTTTTTTTCTGAAGACCTCATATCCGGAGATACAGAGCAGAGAGACGCAGTAGAGAGACCACCACCACTGGAGTGAGTACAGAATGTGCATCTGGCATTTCAAAAATGTTGTTTGGCCTCCTGGAGACAACCAGTATAATTTTTCATCTGGAAAGTATTCAAAGGGTATTTGCTGGGAAGGAAAGTTGTAGCTGTGTAATACAATTATGCAGACAAACGTTGCAGGGACACTGTCCAAAGAAAGTGGGGTTGTGGTATGTAGGGGGAAAGCAGGATGAGAAAAAATTGGGATTAACTGTTTTGTTGCAAAGGGAACAAAATGGCTCTTCATATTGTTTTGGATCAATAACAATGTCCTAAAAACCAGAACTCTGAGGGGAAAAATAACCATCTCCATAGAGAAAGGAAGAACATGCTATGTTTTTGTGTACCGCGGGAAGGATCCCACAGTGCCTACCAGTCTGACTGATCAGTCAACGAAAACTCTCCTGTTGATTTCCACAGACGTTGGCTCAACGCAAATCTACATAAAGGGTTCTGGGAGGGTCAGGGGGATAAACAGTACCTTCTCCAGGCTGAAGGAAAGCAGCAGAGTAGTTAAGGGCAGAACATCCCAGTGTGGCAACGGGGAAAGAACCTGCTTTCTCTAGATGACAGGGAAGTTTCCAGTACAATGTTGGTAATTAGGATTTTAGGGATGAGACCAATTTTTAGCCTAAGGGATTGTTAGAATATATAAATACACAAAACCAATTTAAATTCAAGTAAGTTTAAAACAACAAAAAAAAGTCTTTTGAATAAGTACTGTGAGGCAGAAAAGAGCAAATGTTTAGAGTATTTTATTCCTTGGCTGTAACTCTATTTTGCAAATCTCACTGAGAAATATTGGACCAGTCCTGTTTTCTTTAAGCACGGCGAAAGCTCTGATTATTCACCTCAGGGTAAGAAACAAAATTTCCATCTATCTCGATAGACTTTTGTTACCGTAACAGCTCAGCCTCAGTGTGTTTATCTCAGAGAGGCGATATGTGGATAGGAAGAGTCACCAAGTGACCAGCCCAAAGTGGCGCAGGGAACCAACCCGTTGCAGTTAATCGGTCTGTCTAGTGATACACTGTGCTGGTGACTCCTGATCTGAAACCTTATCTCTTCTGCAAACAGACCTAAGCACGGCGTGTGCGTGTTAGTTTTGCCTCCCCGCTTTCAGGGAACTCATCTCTTTTGCATATTTCAGGGTGTTCCTTCGTTTTCCATAAGGACTCACTTCTAAGTTTGCAAACGCAGGGAAGAGACCTCAATTCCATTCACGTAACATCAGCTTTTTGGCAGCTGTACAGCTTTTAGGAGAAAAACGGGAGAAAAAAAGGAAGAGCCCATTAGGAGAAGAAGATGTCAGGCTGTTGTAAGTGCAGGAGGTGTTCCAACAGCAGGTCCTTGTTAGAAGTGTGTAATTTGTGGACATGTCCTATGTGCAGCACAGCAGCATTTCCAGAAACGAGTAGTGGAAGGGGTTTTTATCGTGAAGTCACACAACATCAGAGAAAATTTGTTTTCTAAAACTCCAAAATCTTTGAGTGCAGAAAAGACATTATTTCTGTGTGGTTATTTTTGTTACCTTAATACAAGCTTTAAAAAAGACCAGTAGGTTTTTATTCCTCAGTTTTGGAGGGGAAAAAAGTTGCTTCCAGGGTGAGATTTGACATTCCAAGTCTCTGGCCAGAGCAAATTTTTAAAGCTGTATCATAAACCTCTGAAAATAGGAGTTTATAATAGAAATGCAGACATACAGTTAATTATATCGTCGTGAATGGCGCCACTATAATTAGCTAACTTCTATATGATGCCAAGTTTTAAAGTGTTTTACTTTTATGGCACTGGATGTCAAAAGCTATTTCTGTTCGTGTCTTTCATTTTTTCCTTTATTGTCTTACTGACCTGGCTCACCAGGTTAGGAAAATGGCTTGCAGATTTTCCTTCAGCTCTGAAGACCCTTTGCAGCCTGGATGGTTAGCAGATCCCTAGGACCTGGGCTGTCAAAGGAAGGGGATTGCCCCGAAGGCAGGTGGGAGGATATTGGCAGATGGGGACTTCTCTGAATAACCTTGGACTTGTGGTTCCCACCAAAGGGCTTGTTCTGAGATCACGACAATCTCAGCTGGACAGGAATCTGCTAATATTGGGTATGAGATATCCTTTTGAGGTGACAGTTTTAAAGAACAATAAAATCCAGAGAAGAAAAGGAACATAATCTGGTTTATAAATGCACTATTTCCTCCAGGTTCAAAACCACAGGAAGGTGCTAACAACAGAGCCAAGGAGATGATGGGATGAGAAAAGCTCCTTCCTGAAGTTTCTGTTTCCAGGTAACTGCAGCCCTTTTGCAGCTCGTTGCTTTTTAGGTGCTTTACAGCACACGCAGGGATCAGTGCTTCGCCCATCGCTGAAATCCAGTTTCCTCTGGAGCTGAATACAAAAATCATTACAAAAATGTGACCAGGGCTATGGTTTAGGTTGCGAAGTAAAGATGAACGTATTGTTCAGTTAAAGAACCAGGAGAACCTGTGAATTAACCACACATGCTCAAATATCATTTGACTTGAACTTAATCACAGAAAACAGTCAGCATAATTTGAATGTCCGGGCAAAGTCTGTGCCTGTTTTTTAAGATAAGTTGAATTTTCAGAATTTTTTTCAAAGTGGATTTAAAATTTTTTTTTAATCCAAGAATTTTCATACGCGTACGTGTTTGGGCATGCTGACGTTAACAGTCTTTACAGTCTGATAGACCTGAATTATTATGTCTGATCAGCTGTTTTCTGCTGATCTGCATTTCTTCAGATCTGCCATCTAATTCCCTCTCTTCCAAGAAAACTTCTGATGGTAATTTTTGAACTTTTTGTTACGCGGTAATCAATAACATAGTAGAATTAACATAGATTGTGCAGTACTTCTCAGGCAGTCTGTTCCTTTTCTTGGCCACGCGCTTGTCACCTTTCCATGACAGCTCTTCTTTTTATGATGATTTTTGGTTATATGCTGTTTACTGGCTACGAGGAGTTCCACACGTGCTGTTACCCTGTACAGAGCGGATAATGCAACCCAATGACATGAGCGCAGCTACCCCTTGTCCCCTTTTTTCCTGTTGCCTTACTAAAGGATCCTCAGCTGGATCCTTCCAGCTCCGATGCCTGTGAGAAATCCTGCCGATTGCAGCAGGACTGCCCAAGTGAGTAAGGAACGAGGGACTGGCCACTGTGTGAAGACCAGGAATTTCTGCTCTGACAGGGCATGTCAAATCAGTGGCCACCAGCCAGCGTGATGGAATTAATGAGGGGAAACAGTAGCCAGCACTGACAAGTTGGGATAAACGCACGGAGTGGCAGTGCCACATCCAATTACTGTATTTCATTGTTGTTCCCTGCAGATGGGGACCCTCTGACAACCTCCATGAAAGCCGACCTGGAAATCCTGGGAATAGAAAAAGCAAGTATGGGTAAAGCTCATGCTGATCTCCTTAAAAAAAAAAAAAACCAAACCAAAAAAACAAAAAACAACAAAACCCTAGCACTGAAAAAGCCTTGCCTTTCTTTTCTGTCTCTGACTTTGCTACAAGTCTGCACTTTGCTGCCTGATAGGAAGTGTTAAAATAAATAGCTTTCAAATGGAAAGAGAAATCAAAGTTAGGAAAACATTTTTTGACTGTGCTTAATTTTGTTTTTCTCTTGGAAGTGACACTTTTATGTTTTGACGCAAAGCATGTTTTGATCTAAACTTCTTGTATAAACCAAATTGGACTATCAAGATTCCTGGGACTGCTTTAAAAAAATAAAACCTACGGCATCTTTTTCCACTCCAAATAAGGACATTTAATAGTAAAGGAAGCGGAGAATTGGTCCAAAGAGTGCAAAAAGCACGTTGATGCCAATGATATTTTACTCCATACAGTACTTCCCTCAGCCAGAGATTCCAACACATGTGAGCAAAATAAAAGCCTGGAGGAATGATTCATGTGGAATTATTTAATTCTACTCAACAGAGTGCTACTTTTAGCTGGGAAAAATGTTCTCATAGACTGGTGGGCAACAGAATATCCAGTACAAAGCCAGATGACATCACCCGCTTCTCCGTGCAACAAAAGGCCAACGGCATCCCCCTTGCCGAGGGAAAATTAGCAGCAGGTCTTTGCACAGCGCGCATACTTTGAGAGGAGCGAACTGTGGCATTGTTAGTTGCCGTTTCCGCAAGCTGACACTTATCTTGTAAGCACATCAACTGTTTGCTTTAGCTCCCCAAGTCATTTCCTATACACGATATCAGTTCGTCACGCTGCTCTGCATTGTGTGCAAAAGAGGTTAAATTCCGCGTGCGGGGAAATCAAAGATGAACGAGAACTCTCCAAATAATTGTTTTAGAATGGGAACAACTATTCATTTCTTTAAAAAGCCACTGTGTGGGTAAACGGTTTCAGGCGTTTGCTTCTACTACGTTTGAAGCCAGATCACATCAAACTCTTAAACTCCGCGAAGAGAAAGTAAATGAGATCAACTCAGATTCTGCCAAACAACTAAATTAGAATTGTAACTTTGTCTTATTTTTACATCCCCGAAAGCACAACAGAGTTATCAGGAGGAAAAAACAGAGCTGACTAGAGTTGCAAGCAGTGGAAGATATCTGGATTTTTTAATCTATATTACCATATGTAAGGAAATACATTTTTGTAATCATTGCACCTTTGCAGACGTTGTCAGCTTTTATTAGCAAATATTTACCTGTTGTATGGCTGCTGGGGAATCGCTGCATCCTTGCTAGGGAATTGTATGTGATCTAGTAGGTTTTTGCCCAGCCTTAATATCATTGAAGCTTTGGGTTTGGTTCTGTCTTTTTACAGTAATCTTTGCTTTCTGTTTGTTTTTATTTAATTAGAACGATACTGTCATGCAGTGCAGCACTGCGCATCTGAGAATAAACCAGATAGAACTGTAACTCCTCCAGCACAAGGGGAATGTAAGAGGAGAAAAAGAAAGCAGAACGATCAGAGGATACAACATTCTTTGGCAAATAATGATGAATATTTGATTCAGCTTGGTTTGAAACATGGCATTGTAAGATTCCATGAGAGAGCTGGAATATAGGCTTCTTTCAGTCTCTTGGCTCTACAATAAGAGCCTGAAAAATGAATTCCCTTAATCCGTGGTTGAATACAAACTTACCGGTCAAGATTTTCCCAGTCTGTAGGTTTCTGCAATAGAAAGAGTTCAATACCCAAGTGATACAGAGTTCACATTTTTTTTCCTTGTTCTCACTCTCTCATTCCTGTGTAACTGTATTAACATCACTGCTCTTCATCTTTCTTTATTTTTAAATATCCCAGGACGATATTATAAAATCCTTGTGGAGAGAAATGTAAAAAGTTATGGCTTCAATTCACCAAACGCTTAAGCAAGTGCTTAATTTAAAGCATATGGATAATCCAAATTAGCTTCAGTCAT
The DNA here is from genome assembly GCA_011801015.1 of Ardeotis arabs. Taxonomy (NCBI): domain Eukaryota; kingdom Metazoa; phylum Chordata; class Aves; order Otidiformes; family Otididae; genus Ardeotis; species Ardeotis arabs. The sequence goes on from JAAGAY010142090.1 coordinate 32,143, forward strand.
TGGCTTCTGGAGCAGAGCCAACACATTTGGAACGCATCCTGCATATTTATTCTCGTATATACATGATTCTATCACATGTGTGCAAAGTTGTTTGTGATTAAATTTGTCATTTACAGTAACTAGATTGAAATTTAACCTGAGAAAAATTTACGGTGAGCGATGCTCCTGCAATAAAGGTAACATCTGAAGACAGAGAAATCTTTCATTTTTTTAAAAAAAAACCTTAGCATTTGAGGCTGTATAAATTTTGTTTTTTCCTTTCCTGAAAAGTAGTAAAAAAAAAAAAAAGGTTTGATTTTTAAAATAAGGAAAAATTATTCGATCTGTTGCCTTTTATATTCTCCAGATATTTTTTTTATGCTTCAGTGTATTAGAAATACCCGGAGACACCGCAGCCAGTTTTCTCATCAGATTTCTCAGTAACTTTGTGTTTGACTCTCCAAATATTGCCCAGAATAGATTCTCTGGAAAAAGCTTCCGTTTTAGCCGTTCATCTGGAAAATATTTCTTCTTTTGAGATTTGCTATTGACTGTTTGCAGTATCAAAATGAAGTGCTGATGTTCCAGAGTCTGTCCTTTGCACCTGTCCTCCCTGGCAACAGTTTTCTGAAAAATTTAAGAGATGAGCTGGGAGCTAAGTGCCACCTGGATCCTATACCTGTATTCAGACTCTGTGCGTGTGTGTGTGTATATATATTAATATCTATTATATATGTGACAAGGAGAGAGGAGGACAATTCTTGTTCCATTGGTAACGACTGGCTGGTAGTACAGAGCAAATAAAATGCTCTAAAAAGAAAGAGATGGATGTTTCTAAGTGATCCGGCTGGACTCCTGCATTATGCACTCTTACAGAAGCTGTAATCTCCATCAGTCGCTGTTCAGCTGTGTCATTGTCTGCATACTTTGTTATACAGAAAAACACAGGAATATATTATTCTTTTGTAGAAAAGTTGCATGGGCCTAACTGATAAAGTCCATCCTTTGCCATCAACAGGAAGGACTGACGTGTTGGTATTCATATTATTCGTTTCAGAAATGTTATTGAGGGTGAAGGGCTTCCAGGATGGCTAGAGTGACCCCACAAAATGTTTGATGTGCTACTCGAGGAAGCAGAAATTTCCTTTGGTTTCTTCGGATGGAAGCTTAGACTCTTTGTTCCCTAGTCTTCTGATTCCTGGGCTACTGTCTTCAAAAGAAATTTCAGCATTTGTGTTATTTTTAAAACAGGAAGAAACAGCTTTTCTTTGTTTTTAAGTTTATCACTGAAGGCAAAACTTGAAAGAACTTTTTAACATAAGTATAAAAACATGAGCATCTGTTTTCCTATCACTGGTGAACAGCGAAATGTCTCAGAGGAAGCTCCCTTCCAGCAGGACTTGCTTCCACCCACACCAAAGCCACCAGCATGTGCTGGAGCCGTCAGTGGCACTGGGAGAGCTCATCTTGCTTGGGCACACTAACGAGTGGAAACCTCCTCATGGAAATGGTGTACAAAGCTAACTATAAAGTGCTTTTAAAGGAGATAGGCAGATAACAATATTTGGTACTTGTGCAAGGTCACAGATGATGAGTGTCTGCTCATTTCCAAGGGTCAGATTCAAGTCAACCATAGCATGAGCTGTGAAGGTTTCTCCTACAGGAGAAGAGCTAAAAGGTTTCTCCTGTGGTGCTCTGATCTTTCATTTGCATAGGATCTGTCCCAAATTTGGAAATCAAGCGGAATTTCGTGTCCTCTCTATGGTTCCTCTGGGGATTTAGTTCCTAAGAGGCCTACTTGAAGAGGGTTTGTTTTTTTTTTTAAAAAAATAGATCACTATGCTGAACATTGCTGAAAATAAGGATAGAATGCATTATCTGTGACACTACTGGAGGCCACAGGTCTTTCTTGAGACTCCAGTCACTTCGTATGCCTTCACCAAATTCCTAAAAAGATGTATTAGTATTCTGGAATAACACCAAGTGACAAAAAAGTCAGACTTGCTTTCAGGGCCTTGGTATCTGTTACACATGTGTGTGTGTGAGTTTCAAAAGGAACACCTAAATAAGAAATGGAAGCATTAGCGTGTTCAGAGTTCTGCTTCCCTACAGTAATGTTGCTATTTGGGGTGACTTTAATACGATGTCCTACATTTTGACCAGCTTGCTTTCCTTCTCCTGTTCTCCTTCAGAACATCTCTAATGGGCACGGTAAAAATTACCCTGAGTTGTTAGTTCTGCTTCCTTCTTCAGAGCCATCTGGTCTCCTGAATCCATATTTTTTTTTTTTTTTTTACTCAAGGCAGTCAATGGAGAGTATGAAATTACTAACAGAAGAATTAAGGCTCCTGAACAATTTACTGCTATTCTTTCTCTTTTTAATCATCCAGCTTTCCGTTTCCTTTTTCTTCTCCGTGTGAACATTTATGCACAAGTTTTTAGGGCCACAGATGATCTCTTATTTACCCACTAATCACTGAATAAGAGCGCTAACCCAGATCCCACTCAGTAAATAAAAACCTGAAATCTCAGCACCAATTACAACTTTTCATTTGATGACTATGAATACTTAACCTCGTCAGCTCAAATCTCCGTGCTTCATTCTGAAGTCTGCAAGTCAAGGCTCCTGTCTGTAAGTGTTTGAAAGGAGGGACTGCTAGTTTTCACAATGTGGTGACAGATAACCATTGCATACGCATTTCAACCGAACGATAATATCCTCTCTTGCGTGTACGTGCAGCCAGTGCAGAAGTAGAGAGTGGAAGGATAGAAGGCCTCAGGTTAACCCAGGAGTTACCTTTTGTTCTTGTTGTTAGAGCCAAAGGTAACGATGACTTCTAATTAGCATGAACCGGTGTAATGTTAAATGAATGACTGGAAAATGGAGGGAGTGGAGGCAGTGGAACTATCAAGTGGGACACCGTAAACCTTGAATGAAGATTTGGTTTTGTGAAAATTCACCTAACCAAGCTCATTTTTTATCTCTCTCACATTCCGCTTGCGTATTCTGGCAACCTTTGTTTCCTTAGGCTAACTCGCTATCTGGGGTAAACACCAAACTACCGCTAACGTAAACTTCACGCTCATACCCTTGCAAACTGCAGTGCTTCTCCCATCAGGGGTGCCATAAAGTATACTCACGTGAAAGGCTGAATTATTGCTGTGCGTTCCTGATCTAACTGCTGAGGAATGGCGATTCTCTAGGCGTGCACTGCTGTGGGTGACTTTCAACTGGCTTTTGAACCCATTTAAACCAGCTTTTGGCTAGGAAATCACCAGTTGCTCTGAAGTAAACAAGGTTACCAGCTATTCCTGTGTGACATCAGGGAATTTTCCTTCTGAATTGTGTCAGCAATGGTGTGGGCAGAGGAAACTTTCTGCTGAGAAATGGGAGAACTTATGGAAAGCTGGCTGTTGAGAGGCTGAACGCGCAGAGAGGATCAGATAGGCAAAGCAGGTGGATTATGAGAAGAGTTTCATACACAGACATGTAAGATGCAACCTTTGTTCTTTTAGGAGACATTGTTTGACCAGAGATAAGATACTGAATTTCAAAGAACTCAGGTACTTACAAAGCAATGGTGAAGCAGAAAACTAGTCTGGCTGCTCAGGCCTGCGGAGAGCCTGGCTGCGGTGGGGAACCATGTTTCATTGGCCTAAGATGGGTACGGCTGTCCTACTTGTGGGACTGCCAAACTTTAATGGACTTTCCTGCAAACTTCCTTAGAACTCTGTCCTTCAAACTTTTAAGAAATTACCTTTTTTAAGTAGATTTTGAGAAGATATTTCTCCCCTAGCTGTTTCCTTAGGGGCAAGTTTAACCCTCCAGGCCCAGGAAATACTGTACTGCTTGCAGTTACCCTAAAATCTCTTTATCTGCCCACCCATCTGTCCACAGCAGCTACCGGGCTGGCATGCTTTAGTAATTAGGCATTGTACCATAACAATGTGATTTCTTTTAGGCAAAGTATTTTGTTTTGTAGGTTAGAACAAGCGCAGCACTTATTTCTGGAAGTGGCCGATGCCCTGCCATGTGTCTGCTGCAAGCGGGGCTTTCTGGTTTTCTCTCGCTTGTCACAGAGAAGCAAAGAGGAAGTTTGAGCTGGTCAACACAATTAAAATAAAAGTGCTGACATACTTTACAGAATTAAACAAACTCAGATTAAAGGCACTGTATACAACGAAGTACTTTGAATCCAAATATTTTTAATTACTTGTGTACTTACAGAAGTAAATTTTTAATTATTTTTTTTTTTATTTAACCAAAGTAACCACATAAAATTTCTCTACCTGCTTTTGTATTTTGAAGGCTATGTATCCCCCAGAGGTTCTGAGGGAAGGAGATGATGAGGGAAAGAGAGAGGATCAAGGAAATACCTGACAAAATTTAATCAGTGAAGTGTAGGTATGAGATAACATGCCACTGACCTTGCTGACTGACTACATTCTTACATCTTTTCTATAAAAATAGTGTTTACTGGAGAGGAGCTTCCTAGCGCAGTATCCCAGTCTGCTGACAGAACCATGTTATAGCACAGAACGTTGTCACAAAATTTCTGAGGACGCTCCGGACCCCGAACCTCAAAACGATTTCAGTGTGTGTGTTGCAGGTTTGACTGAGGGGAAATGAGGGGATGGGGGAGGAAACAATTACTCAAAGCTACCCAAGATGTTCATAGCAGTAGGGAAAATGCAGTTACGCGTGGCTGATTTTAAAAAACAGTTTTCAGGTTAACTGGATTAATTTGGCTGTGCAAGGAGGGAAATATTTAAATGCAGTGGGCCACAGTCTGCTTGGCTGACAGGCTGCTGTGGCTGCGCGGCTAAAGGCAGCGTAAAGGGTGGGAGTGTCCACATCTTGGAGTGAGATGCTAACAGCTGGCCAGATCTGTGATCTTTTACCTCTTGATCTTTTCTTAATCCTCCGAGCGTACGCTTAGAAGCAACAGCTTTCTGTGCCAAAGTGTAAGTGCTGATATTTTCCAGCTCTAATAGTTCTGGTACAGTTAAGCTGTATGTTTGACAACAGATGACTTTATCATCTGGGAAGGAGAATCCAGGGGGAACAAAGCAGAATCCAGTGCTTTCTGAAGGAAATCTGAGAGTTTGTTGTTTGGGACAAGTATACCAAGTGACTATAAATTAAAAGGAGAGACTTTTGTAATGAATTCCTCCAACGCTCTTGAAGATCATTGTAATCTATTGTTACACTCTAACAAATGTACAAGCAACAATTATGTGGCAACACCACCTCGTCAGAGATGCGGTCTGTACTTACAAATCTCTTTAATTATTATGGGTAATTTCTGTTTCCTGGAGCATTTTAGTTGTACTGTTTATTTTTTAGAGTCTGTCATCCATTCAAGAAATCTTTGGGGATTTTCCCAAACCTTACTAGAATACAGCCTCTCCATGCAGCCTTGGTCTGTTTTTCTAAAACGACACCAAAGTTGGAACCGAAGTATGTGTGTGGGAAGGACATATGGCTAGGTAGAACCCAACATATGTCTTTAGTATGCACTTACCATGCAGTTAGTTTAGACAGCATCTGTTGTTTGTTTAAAGCGCTTTTTTTTTTTTCTTTTTCTCCTTTTTGTAGGGGGAGGGGTGCAATCTGTTTAAAGGGGACCTGCAAAGAGAGGGAGGGGAAGGGTTTATGGCTGTTTTCTTCCCTTTTTTCCCCTTATGTTTAAGGAAGAATTGCTTTGGCTTGTCTTTTGCCTTAGGAATATCAGGACTTTGAAGCATTGTCTTTCATGGTTTTGTTGCAGGCGTTTTTGGATCATTGAGGCTCTGGGAGTTTTTGTCAGCTTTACATGGAAGGGAGAGTAGGTGTGGATTCCTAACAGAGAGCACTTCTCCAAGCTTTCCCAGCGAAATGCATTTATATTTCTGTTACCATTGGAGCACTCAGCCACCTCACGTACAGTTAGGACCCTGCAAGGCTGTTTGGTGTCACGCCCCTTATTTAGCGTATGCTTTTGACATATATTGCGGATATTGCGGTGATCTGTTACTGTGGTTCAGGCTGCACGTATTTATTGGGTGGGAGCAGATGTTCCTCCTCTTGCCCCCCGGGAGCCCCTGTTCAGCAGGCAGCTGCTGCTCTACCAGGGCACTGAAGAAGCCAGAGAGGAGCAAGGAAATGGCCTTAAGTTGCAGCAGGGAAAGTTTAAGTTGGACATTAGGAAACATTTCTTTACTGAAAAAGTGGTCAGGCACTAGAGCAGGCTGCCCATGGAAGTGGTGGAGTCACCATCCCTGGAGGTGTTCAAAGAACGTGTAGATGTGGCACTCCAGGACATGGTTTAGTGGACATGGTGGTGTTAGGTTGACAGTTGGACTTGATGATCTTGGAGGTCTCTTCCAACCTTAAAGATTCTATGATTGTAAGGAGAGAGGTCCATCCTGGCCCCAGGTTTATTCCAAGTGCTGGACGGAGCACTGTGGAGCTGCACCCTTCACTGAGTGGGTACCTGGATCCATGAGCCTTAGCTGGCTCCAATTTGCCGATGAGACTTCCTGCCCCAAAACCTGACATACGACATACTCAGCAAGCTTTGAGTGGCTTTGTGACCTCCCTTCTCTACATCATGTTTTAATAGTCATGAGCCTGCAACCAAAATCAGCTATTAAAGAATTTACATAAAACCTCACACGTGGAGTAGGCCAGAACTTGGCAACTGCGGCGATGTTTTGCTAAGCAAGTACAAATATAGAGGCAGACTCAATTTTGGCAGGAAAGAATTCCCAGCTCAGTTAATAGGCCTTTTGCATGTGCGATCTCTCCGATGTCTCAAATCAACCCGTTTGCCACTTGTCTTCTAATTTCCAAGGAAAAGCAGAGTGGACAGACCTGGATTTCTATGGTGCTTATTGTTTTAGGAATTCCCATACTACAAAGAAGAAGAGGAGGCAGAAGGTGACGGGAGTGTCATTTGTCATACAAGCATTGCAATTGCTCAAATGAATACTTCCAGTGTTTTAACTTGAATTCTCTCAGGGCCTCTTGGTATTACGAAAAACAATGTGTTCAGTGAGGAACTTCACTTTTCAGTTGGCCCTCAGATCTCTCAGGCTGGATAAAATGCCCCAAGTTTGAGTGCAATAGAAGTCTGGCCTGTAAGTAAGCTTCCAGGTTCCACAGCCTTCAGTGAGAGGAGCACACCAATCAATTGGCTAAAGGAAGACACGTTTTTAAAATGTTTCACTGTTGTCCCCCTTTGTTGTTTCTCCATTATTATTTTTATGCTAAAGCCTCAGCCAACAAGCAGAGTGAATACATTTCATAATTAAAAATGAGACAATAAATCATGCCTTAGGAAAAAATGCCCCTGTTTCTAATAACTAATAAGGGGAGTAACTTCTTCATGAGGGCAGATAAATTACTGTAGGGAACAGGAAGCAGGGGACAGAAGCGATTTGAGTAGAGACGTTTGTCACTCTTCCCAAGTACTTTCTAGCAGTTGTGGAAGAACTATCACACAGCTGCATCAAAGATGTCCTCCTCCTCTACAAGTCACCTTTGCTGCAGAAGTCAGAGGAGGGAGCTCTAGGGCGAGTGCAAGATCAGCTGGGAAATGGTACTTGAAGAGTGATCACCAATGGTTCCCCCTCAAAGTGGCTGTTGGGATTCTGCAAATGTCTGTTACGGATCCAGAATGGTTCAGTAACATTATCAATGAGCACAGATGAAAAGGTAAGTCTAGGTTTTGGATATACGTGGTGAGAGGCTGCAAGGAGGTGGGGAGAGAGTGGTAGAATTCAAAATGAGTTTGCAGGCTGGAAAAATGCCCACATTTTCCTCTCTCAGAGAAAATGCACTTCTAGCAGAGTCACGCAAATAATGGCTGGGGACAATCAACTGGATAACACTTACTGCAGATGTATCTGAGGGCCGTCCTGGTTCCTGAGCTGGACGTGAGTCAGGAATATGTTTATCTTGCATAAGAGTGTATTGGATAGGAAGTGACTTGTTCTTTCTGCCCTAGTCGTCATGCATACAGCCTTGGCTGGAGAGTTGTTTAGGTGTGAAGAAATTGGAAAGAATCCAGAGGAAAGTGAGGAGAATGATCAGAGGTGTTGCAAACATGACTTAGGAGCAGCGATTGAAAGAAATCCGGCTCTCTATTTAAAGAAGACTAATAGAAGACGTAATATGCAAGTGTGCAAAAGCTGTGAGAAGAAGAAGAAAGGAATAACCTATCCTCCACATCTGTGAGGCATGGGAAGGGAAATAACGAGCTTAGCTTGTGTCAAATGACTTCTGGCTTCATGTTTTTTTTTTAAAAATTCTCTGATAGTTAAGATAAAAAAAAATGCTAATGCACAGGGAGGTGCTGAAGCTTCATTTTGGACGTTTTCAGATAAACATCTGCCAGAAATAACAAGACTATAATTGACCCTGCTCTGGGAGTGCGGCTGCACTAAATACCTTTTTGAAGTCCTTTCTGGCCTTATTTACCATGGTTCTCTACTTCCGAGCGCTTCAGGCTCAGCACACAGCTGGCTTCTTCCCACTTCTCTTCTGCCTATCTGGGAAAGGCCAGGGTGCCCGGTTTGGGCCTGGGAATCCTCTGTTCCCTGCTACCAATAGGCACAGTGAATTTGTTTTGGAAGACGCTATGTTCCTTTTAGACCTGCATAATCTGAATTCAGTTCTCAGCAACGTTTCTCCCAGTGAAGACGTCTAAACTCCACTTTTCAACCCGCCGTGCAGTACTACATTGCCAAACCTGCCCCAGTGCTACTTTGCAAGAGCGGGACAGCCTTTGAAGACGTGTATGTTTGAACACTGGTTTGGCTGCATTAAAGGAAAAACAAAGATATGGATATATATTAAGCAATGTTAAAGAGCTGCTAGAGGTTTTGTTCAGGCGCTCTAAGGAACAAATGCAAAATTTACTTTTGGACAACATTTAACTATTGTATCTGAGTATTCTTCAACTACCCATCCATATAATATGCCTTATATTTTAAGATTTTTTTTTTTGGCAGGAAGAATGTAGAAGTAATTTTAATTTAAGTAATTTTAATTCATGTAATTTATTTATACGCACCCCAAACATATTTGTATACACAGGGAGCTCCAATTACAGTGTAATTAGAGTAACAAGAGAGCCTTAAGATCAGGAGTTCAAATTTATATTTGTAAATATTCCACTAACTTGTAAAACACTCTTCAAAGATGTTTATTATCTCCTTTTTCTGATTGATGGCGTTGTCATACGTTTAAATACAAACCACGCTAGTATTAAGAGAGAGTTTCACCTACAGACAAGACCTTTATTGCTTGAATGTTTGAATGATCATAACTGTTACGATAATCGAAGCAAGAAACTTAAATGTGTGGATGGGAGGAGGAAAAAGGTAGAGCCCGCACGCATATTTCCATTGCACCCAGATATAATCTAGGTTATTGTTATTTTTACTAAACACTAACAGCTGCTCATATAAAAAGCAAAATGAGACCATGAGCAGTTTCTTGAAAAAAATAAACTTCATTTGTTTTATAAAGCGTATGACAACATTGATCCATCCAGTGCTATCCATAAAATTTTTGTTCTGTGTGATCAGGTAACTTGTTGTCAGGCAGTGCTGGGATGATGGGCGGGCAGCAGATTCATCTGTCGATTCCCGTATTGCCCATCGGTTATGGCACACTTCAGTCTCTGGATATTGTCTGTTCTACTCCCTTCAGGAAAAAGTCTTTCAGACTTTCTGGAAATAACCCTTTTAGAGAAGCCAGGTGAACGTCTATTGATCCAAGACAAATGTGGAAACACAGGAGATTTCTCGCAAAATGAGTTTAGAAGTATCATTTCTTAAATGTATGTTTTTAAAAAATCTGTTCTTACAGTCTTTACTCAAGTGAGCGACCATCAGCCTTAGCTGGGGTTTCTGTAATGATGTCTACGAGGAAGGATTCTTATTTTCTCTTTTTGTTCTTTTGCTTTTCAGTAGTTGATTTTGGGGAATCTTTTATGATTAGCTGATCACTGAGAGTGGTTCAGCTTTACGTCAAATCAACCCCGTAAGATTACTGACTCTGGGATTACAGGGTTTGGCAACTGAAGGCCTTCAGAGCTGGATATCTATGAAGTCCGCTCAACCAGCAGCATGATCTGTTCTGCAGTGCTGGGGGTAGGTGGTGGGGCAGGGGGACTGGAGGCCATCACTGCTGGATTTCCCATGGAGGTTGGCCCAGCCTGGAGACTGGGGATGAGGGCTGGTTTAGAGACAGAGCTGTAGCTTAGCGCACGTCTGGGCTCAGAGGGACTGAGCCAACAACTTAAAAGGAGAAGTTTCTATTTGTAATGAATAAATACCTTATTCCAATGTATTTTTAAGACCTTCTATTTGCAATTACTGTAGAAAGTAAACGTTGAGGAGGTGCTTTGTAGCAGAACGTATATAACATTGTTCTTCAGTGAACTGTGGGCCACACCTGGTCTGATCCTTGGTGACTGCTGTCATTTCAAATGAGCCTCAGTTGATCAAAGCTCGTTTTAATAGTAAGCAGTGAGTGCAGTAAAGCCTAGATAGACAATTTTGGTTAGTTTGCAGATTTGTTTCTTCTGACATTTTAAGTAAAGAAATTTATTTTTGTAAGCTGTTGGAGAAAAGATAAACTGAAATTATTTTTTCTTTGGGTGGTAGTCATTCCATCTGCTAATTTATTCTCCAGTGCAGCCATATTGTCGATTGGTTAACCCTCTCAGTAAGGAAAGAAAGAGGACCAAATCATCTCTCTTTTGCTCCATGGAGATTTCCTAAAGCTAGTAAGTTCCATTAGTTGAAAATAAAAAGAAGGCAAAAGCTATGTGTTTCATAACACCCTTGGTATCGCATACGTGAAGGATGATTTCCTCACACAGCAAAAGAGCTGAAAGAAACATCTTGGGAATAAATAGATCAGCGGTAGCTCTGTTGACATGACTAAGATGGGGTGGGAGAGACATTATTCTACTAACAGCCAGGATTAGGTTTGTGGTTTCTAGAAAAGATTAATTTCTTATGAGGCCTTCTCCCTGCTGTGGGAGAAATGAAGCTGAGTCTGGGCGTGAAACCAGCTGCAGTGGCTGCAGAGGCAGAGGACCCTTTCCAGGGCCTGCATGTGCAGGAGGAGGCGGGGGGACACTGCTTCCATTTCTCCCTCCTCATAGGTGGGTTGCTTGGGATCTCAGAGAAGAGAGGACGGCTTTGCACCAGTGAGGTTCCAAGAGGGACAGGCTGGAGGTGAATCTTAAGAACTGGGTCTTCACTTGCTCTTCGGAGCTGTTTTGGTTTTGTGCTGTCAGCACCATTTTCAAAACCTCTGAGGAAGGAGAGGGTTTTTCCTCACCTTTTGGAAAGCGCTTTTGCCCTTTCTAACTATGGATGTAGGCCTAGAAATGACTCTGGTAGTCATTGGCGGCTCCATGGCATGACTATTTTTCCCATTCTGAGCCATAAATGTGAAGATAAATAACTCTCTCTTTAGTCTGAGACAGTAGTCCTTAACCGTACATGCTTTTCTATCAGCATGACATAAAACTGAATAAACGTTTAGCAAACCGTGTTTCAAAGCCACGGTCAGGGCCACGGCTTCACCAGAAACGTTGCTGTAGCTTCTGTGGGATGGGTTTAGCACCAAGAAACGTGGAACAGCACAGGCCACAGCTAGTGCAGCACAGAACCTAATGTGAAAATCCAAACGGGGACTCACCCAGCATGCAAAAACGTTTAATGGGACTAGAGGGAACAGCGCTGGGTTTGCTGAAATCTGAGTCTACGCGGGGGGTGGGGGGATAGCTGGTGTACTATCGCCACTAAATTGCTGTTTATTGCTTTATGGAATTCTCCGCCATTCCTGCATCTCCCCATGTTTTATTAATCAAAGTGAGGAACTGTGCTGGAAGTCGCAGGGTGTGCCGTTTGTACCGCTCGCTTGAGGAGGGAGGAGGGATTCACTGTGTCTCCCACGGGCTGACAGTTTCTGTCCCGTCCTTGCTCCCTCCCCAGGCCTCCATTTTATGGTGGGAAAAGCACTGCTGTAACACACTGGTGGGCAGACAGACCAGGAAGGGATTTAGTGGTTCAAATACCTTTGACTCAGAGACATGAGCACTACCTACGGCTCCTCCTGTCTGCCTGTCTTGTTTAATAAATTTGTCCTTCCTTGCCAAGGAGACTTGTATGAGAGGACATGACGTCCTCAGCTCAGTCACTTGCTATGAAGGATTGTAAAAGAGCTTTCTTCCGTTCCTTTTACCTCAAATGGTGGCTTCTAAGAAACTTACCTAGTAAGAATATTTTTTTTTCTCCTGCAAATCTCCTGCTGTGTTCTTAGCACTTTGCATTTATATGACACTTTTCATCCCAGGCTTTTAAACTGCAGCGTGCTATAATTTTGTTGAAGGTAAGAACATTTTACCTAAGATACATGTTTTTAATTAGACTAAACAAACAGTAACAGAATCATGGCCCTGGTTCTGCAGGCTGATCCCTCTGATTGAACCCAGCTCCCTCATGAATTCCTTGTGAGGCAGGGGCCTAACTTCAGATGCCTTTCTTCTGGAAACGAGGGAGCTCAGCTGCACCACATGATTAGTTTTTTAAGCAAATAACTTTTTGGCTATCAATGGAGGGAGCCCAGGAGGAATGACCTGCAGGTGTGGAGGAAAATTTAACTTCCCAACCATGCAGTACTAATTCTTTGTTCTGCTGATGCAGGATTAGAGCTCAATAGGAAAGAAAAAGATCAATGACGTTTAAGGCTTTGTCTATACCGGGGTAGGATTTTTATGTTCTCAGCACCCATAACTGGGACCAGATTTTTCAGTACTACTCAACTCCCACTAGATGCGTAAGTAGATACTTGACATTAAAACCAGCTCAACACCAAATGTAGTGAACTCCTGAAAATCCATCCGCTTATTTGTATACCAAGTTCTCTTTCCAGAAATATAACTGTATTTTTTTTTCACATTCTTGATACCCTAAAATAGCATATAAAATGTGAAGTGTGGGTGATACTTCTGTGAATCTAAGTTAGTCACAATTAACGGTGTCTGGTCGCTGTTGTGGAAATTCTATTGGCAAAAATCCCAAAGTAGGCCCAACCTAAAGGTAAGCAAACTGTTTAGGAGAGAATTAGAAATTATTCAAACTGTTTCTCAAGAGGCTATGGAAACGTACGCCACAAAACTCTTTGAAGTTTAGAATGTTATTTTATTAGTAATTCATGTTTCTGGGATTTGGCTAGATCTTGAATAGATGAGTTTAAACATGAAGATTTTCTCCCCTAGTTTTTTTTATTCTAGAAGTAGCAAAGTAACTTGCTAAAGAAAAACTAAGGTTGTTTTGGTTTTTTTTTACTTTAACCAGAAGTAAAAACTGTCCACAACTGTCTTAGGCAAGGCCTGATAAAGTGCTTGTGTTTGGCAAGTATACATGTGTATAATATTTGAAAGAAATTAATTTAATGGGTCATAACTCATAAGACGGTCAGTACTCTGAGGTCCCATTAAGCTAATTTTCAGATTAAAAAACTAATTATCCTGGCAAATTTGAACCAGTTGACAATTCATTCCTGGTCCCCATGTTTTTGAGTTCTGCTGGAGCCAAGTCTGTGCTGTAGAGTTTTGCCCTCCAGCAGCCTCTTGGACTGCTGAAGCGGTGGACGCCCCTGAAAGCATTGCTGACATGACACCTAGATGTGTTGGTGAGACCGCTTTATGAATATTGCTTGTTTTACCTGAGTTGAAACATAGGTGGAGAGGTCGTAGGACTGTAACAATACAGTTCAGCTTTGCTGCTGTAGCTGAGAGCCCCTGAAGAGTTCTTTGCCGTGTTGATCCACAAGCACAATGATCACAAACCCCGTGGAAACTCAGCCTGGTTGGATGCTACAACCAGATGGACAGGTTTCCACTGCTTATGTGATTCTTCATGTGATGAAGGTCAGTTTATTTTGAGTTTTGTCTTCTGCTGAAAAAGTCTGTTAGTTACGATTCCACTTCGAGGGGCTTGGAAGTTGTGGGGATTTTTGTTTTTCTTTTTTTTTGTTTTGTCTTGTTTTGAAATATAATGAGGACTTCGCACTGGAAGCCTGCAGCAATCCTGTTATGCTGTGATTAATGTCACTGTATAATTCTGACAAGCTGAAGCCCTCCCAGGGTGCTCATTCATCATGGATCTCTCTATAGCTCTTATTTATTTATTGAACAACATGTAAGCACAGTTCCCTTTTTTGTTTAAAGTATCAGCATTTCAGCGTATGTGGACTTCAAGGTTTCAGTTTTGTTGACAATAATGAGACCATCCAGACAATTATCGCTTGATTTTCACTTCACTAGTGAGGAAGATTAAAGAAAAGTTAAGGAGCTTTGTCTGTTTCCTGTTACCCGTTTACTGAGGGGGAAGGAAAGCTAACTGTTTAAAATGTATAAATGATGAGACTTTAGATCACACTCAACCCGTATGTGAGGAGACTGCATACCATTAGTTCATTGGAGCTGTGAATGGGTCAAGCTGGCTTTCTGCTGGACTAAACCATGATTTGGATGCCCACTTAAACAGCGCGTGTGAGTTGAGGGCCAATGTGTATCCTATGTGTGTGCCATGTATGAGTGTTTCTCCAGCTCCTACGCCACCAAGTTCTTCACGGTTGCTTGTGCAAGAAGGCTCTGTACCTAGCATCAGCATTTTGTTGAGGCATCCAGGCTCCCTGCAGTGCCATCATTCATTTGGAGAATAAAAATGGATGAGAAATTGAACATGAACTTGCCATAGGATGCCACACAAGGTTCCAAACTCAGGGACATGCAGTGGCATAGGCCAGGCTGGGAACAAGGGCATCGGTCACGTTCTTCAACATGTTGGAACCTGCTCAGATACTGCTGTGGTAGGTGATGTGATGTGTAAGGGTCTGAAGAGAAAGTGATTCTGTACGCAGAAGTGACACTACACCTACGAGAGAAAAGTACTGGTGTGCACACTTTCAGATCAGACAAAAATATCAGGAAGTTGGAGGGAATTCAGAAAAGAGCCACAAACATGATTAAAGAGCACGGAAAGATGCTGGCAAGAAGAGATGAAAAGAACTAGAGGTGCACAGCTATATGATGATTAAGAAGGCGCGTAAGCGTCTCCAGCTAATTGAAGGGTATAAATGTAAAGGAAGGAGCATAACTGTCTGGGGCGTTATGAGGGCTTGTAACTGGGAGTAGTTGAATGAAATTAATCAAACAAAAATTTAGGTTGGGAAATTTCCAAACAGTGGACCATATGTTCCCTTCTGGCATAAAAATGTGTGAAGGGGAACAAAACACTCAGAAAGCCATGCGGCTTTTGAAGTGCAGCTGTTGTTCCACATTCTCTCCCCTGCTCTGTGAAACCCAGGGCCAGGGCCAGGTTTCTGAAGTGCGCAGACTATCAACACAAGTGTTAGAAAAACCAGGAAATCACTGGTGAGGCTTATCCACCCCTTGAAGTCCCAGTTACAAGTGGTACCTTTGCCTTTCAAACTTGCCCGTTTTTACTTCCCACGTGTCTCCTCCTTCCACCCAAACCTTGGCTCCCACTGAGACAGAGTGTTTAAAAATTTATGGGTTTGCTTTATTGGGAAAGTTGATTGAGGCTTTGAAGTGTATGATTAATGTGTGGACAGCCTTTCAGCTCAGTTTATGTTCAAGCATTCAAGAAGGATGGATAAAGATGTACGGCGTTTAACAGTGTACCAGTGTTTAACTCCAGTCCTGATAAATAAACTCGGTCCCTCCTTCTCCTTCAGCAGCTCGTGCACGTGGCTGATGTTACCACATTGTGTGGAGGACAGAGTTCTTGATGGCTTCTGGCTAGCAGGTAGGAATGCTGTACAGAAAAAAACTTACTTTTATACCTTGCTAGGGTAAGAACTCAGTACACAATTTCTGGGTTTTTTTGTCTTTGTATACAACACAAATACATGAGTGACCTCCACTGGGTTGTGGGATTAGGGTTTTTTGGTGTGTGTGTGGTGTCTGCTTGTTGTTTTGTTGGGTTTGTGTTTTTTGCCTTTTTTTATTATTGTTGTTGGAGTTTTTTTCTCCTACAATTTTAGGAAGACCACAAGTAACTATTTTGGCAAACTTAAGAATACCTCATGCTTTTTGATGGGGTTCTCAATCTTATGTCATCCCCGATACCCTCCAACTTGCCCCCCCAAATGCTTCCTAACTTCCCCCTGCTCCACACTCCCCACAGCTGTGCTCCAGATTGTCCAGTGAGGAATGACTGTGTCATGTTTGGGAACCAAATCCAATCATTCATATGTTTCAGCAGGACTGAAATCTATTTGTTTAAATGCGTGTCTCAACATCAATTATACAGTCATTGCTGATTCCTTCTCAATAAGAGCCCACAAAGCAGAACGTGTCATACAGTGATGGTATTTTGATTTTTCTGTTTGCATTTTCATTGGACAATGCGTTTGTCCAAAACAGTTCTCCTATTTCTAGATTTTAAAGAGACATTGGTCATTGGAAAGTAAGTAGGCCAAAGGAGTTTGAAGGAGTTCAGAGTATTCAAAGCAAAGTCCTTTAAAAAATAAATGGAATGTACATTTTCCACTAAAATGATTCTATTTAGATGACATTTGCTGCTGATACAAAGAGGTCATTTTTGCTGACTTACAGTACCCATCAGTTTGATCTGCAGCTGGTCAGGGTAGTCTTTGTGCCTTTCTGTTAGGCTGCGAAAACTACAGACTGTTGTCCTGTCATAATGGGGATAAATGCTGACAATAGTAATTGCTGTATTTTATAAACATTTGACAGACCATCAGTAGCTTTGAGTTGTCTTTTAACAATATATGCAAGTAAATAACAGCATATTAGTCAAAACCTAGCAACAAATCTTGTTTTTTAATGTTCATTTTAATATTCTCAAACACCAAACAAGAAAAGGAATAGACCTGCACCCAAACTGAATTAAAATTTCATCAAAAGCACAGAGGCAGGAGAATTCAGAATTAACTGAACCTCTGCCTCCTGCTGCGTATCGAGATGTTGCTGGAGTTCCCTAACCTTGATTAGTGTTGACACCAAAGGCTGTGTGTTATTGCAGATCAACTCGCACAATTACTGCTGACATCCTTAATCTAGCTTTTTAGGCAGAAAAAGATGTAACAGTCTTGGGTTTAGAAGCTGGAGCTGGACAAATTCCGAGCTGAAGTAGTGTGCCCATTTTTAACAGGAAGAGTAAATTACCTAGGGACATGCTGGTTCTCCTTCACTCCAAGTCTTTGTGTTAAGACTAGGTGTCTTTTGAAAAGAGGTGCTGTAGATCAAACAAGAATAATGGGTTTGATGCAGAAATTAGTGGTTGAGGTTATTTTGCCTGTGTTACCCAGGAGATCAAATACAATGGTCATAAAGGCTGTTTTGGTTGCAACACATAGTGATTCCGTGAGTGAATTATATACTCAGCAAAATGGCTGTAGACAAATAAATACCAAGATATTTGACTTTCATTTATTTACTATTTACATGAGATATGCTTATCTTCAGCATTTTCTGTGAAGAAAAGCAGTGTCTAGGTTTAAAAAATGACTGAAAGACAATTTAACAGACATACCGCTTCCCCTGCTTTATTTCAGTAAACAGAAAGATTTCATGATTATGTTACCATGTGAAGTTTTTTCAAACAAAAAAAAATGAGCTCATGATTGTAATAATTTCTATTATGTTGTCAAGATTTTCTGACTTCTAAAAACTGTCTTCAAACATGTTCACGCACATAGCGAGGGATTTCATTTCCCATTTCACCAGGACAGCTTAACGGAGAGGTTTGCGTAATCTCCAGACATAGAATTTGAAAAGAACGCGTATACCGAATGTATGGGCTCTTTGTTTTGTTTAATTTTATTTTGTTTTTAGTAATAAACACAATGACTTAAGTGAAGTTGTTTAAGAAAGCAGCCTGGGACGTGGTGAATCATCTTAAGAGGTTTCAGAGATGACTTTTTAATTCATTGCAGTTCTTAAGCTATTGAAGGCAGAAAGTTAATAAATTATGCCTTTTAAAACACAGTAACAACAAACTCCTGTCTAATGACTTCATGGAAAGATTTCAAAGTAACGTGGCCCCTGGTGGAAAAGTGGGAGCCGCCTGCTTTCCAAATGGGCTGCACCTGCGCAGCTCTCGTGGAGGTTAAAACCCATCCAAAGCCTTCTGTCTCCGCGGCCCTCTGCGACCTGCCAAATGGATTCCGGAGTTGGACGAGGATGGGAGCTCCTGGCATCGTGTCCTGTGTCACTGTTGGTCCTTGTTTCCTCATAATTGTGATACTGCCAGGGAAAGACTTTTTTTTCCCGGTCTCATATAAATAATAATAACTAAAAGAGTCAGCCCGCAGGCATGGGATCTGTGGCCTTCTCTTGCAGCGGAGGTGCAGTCATCTGGTTTCAGTGCTCCACATCGAATAGCTGGCATGCGGACAGAGCGCGGCTCCCCCGGCTTCTCATAATCAGCAACTGAGAGCCGTTATTTCGGCAGGTGTGCTGCTATCCGCGAGCATGGCTGCCTCACGCTGAGAAGCCGAAGATGTGTGGCTGTGGCCTCTCACATAAAAATGGTAATAAAATTATGATTGCATGGAACTGGGTTACGTTCCCACTCTACAAAATGGCCAGTGTCCTTGGGAAAACACATGGGGCAAGACTTCCTTTTGTAGTGCTGTAAAACTAACTGAAGAATGATAAAATGAATGATAAAGCCCAGATTATTTAAGTACTACACATGTATATGCTCTTAAGGACATTTTTGTCTTCAGGAACGCAGCTGTACGCTGAATGCCTGTGGCTTTTTCCTAGGTTTGTACTTCCTCTCGCTACCCTGTGTGCTCAAATTAATGTAATTGGTAGAATCCAGGTATTAGACATTTTAGCATTGGCCAGGTTTGGTTGGATTTCTCTTGCAAAATAGATTCAACAAAGGGAAGCTGATGTACAGCTCCCGTCATGTCCCACCTCTACCATCTTTGAATAAGATGTCTCAGTTACAAGCCGTTGGAACTAAAAGATGGTGGCAGCAGCAGAAGGCCGGTAACATCTCGTAATGTAGCTATTATGAAAATGCACATATCTTTAAAGAAGTATTTAAATTTCTGAGTAGTGCCTTCCCCTACAAACAAGAAATTCTGGTAGCACGTTTAGCACCATTGCCCTCACTGGCTGCCATGTTTTTAGTAAGAAAATCAGAAGCAGCAGCTTTGATCTGTTTCCATGTTCCAAAATTACATATCAGATGATATACAGGGAGGCTGAGTTAGTAATGCCTGTAGAAACTCTAATGTTTGTACTTGTGTTTGTTTATTTTTACACAGGCCCACTCTTGCTTCATCCGTTGCAATTTGCTTCATTCCAAGAGGTGCCGGAGTGCCTAGAGGCTACTGTGTGCGCTCCCAGCTGCTCCGAAATCACAAGCACCAGGAAAAGCATGGAGTGAGTGTGCAGATCATCAGCTTTGACTATTCCGTTGCCTTTGTCTTCTGAGCTTTTTAACTATAAAGGCAGTCACTAAATTGACTAAATATCCCTACCAGGATGCCTCTAGGTGGGATGATTTCGGCTAGAAAGTTCACCGTGGTTGCTGTGTGCTCACCGATGGTGAATCTCCAACGCAATGTAGATGTCATTGTCTCTAAGTCTTCTGTCTTAGGAGGCTTTTCACCACCCTAGACATCTTTCCTCAGTGTTTGCCTACTCCTCTTTCGCGCCTGGATTCTAGTTAATTCTCTTCCCCTCTTTCCTTTTCCTAAAAAGTTTCAGCGTGTGACAGGAGGCAGGGCAAACATTGTAGCTTACAAGGTGGAAGCACGGAGCCATGTGGAGTGAAAGCAGCTGAGCTTCAAGCTGTAAAAGACATGGTGAAAACTGTGTCTTTATTACAGGCAGAATATTTTTAATGTCCAAGTGAAGACTATTTCGTCCCAACTCTATAGAGCAAAAAATGAGAGGTGACCATGTCCTTTGCAAGTGGAAAAGAAGTCATAATGCATTCAAATTTGTATCTGTATATATGAAACTTTTAAGTATCACTTTAGGTCATGAAACTGGAATTGAAACGGGGAAAGCTGTTTCAGCTTTTGCAGTTTGTTTAGACCTCAGTGGATATACACTGGTCATGCTCAGGAAGTATTTTCTTCTCTTTTATTATCTAGTGAACTCTCCTTCCCCATAGATGGTCACCTAGTTACTGAAGGGGAAGGAGAATCAACTGTTTAAAAGGTGTGAAGTATAAGACTGTATGTGACATCCAGGCAATACGTGAGGAGTCTGTGTGCCGTTACGAGTTCTGAATAAGCTAAACCGGCATGTGCACTTGGGTTGTCACTGGATCAGCCCCTCACTTGGAGTATGGTTCGATGGTCAAGATACATCTCAGTACGTGTTGGAGGTGTTTGTCCAGTCCATACACCGTGAAATTCGTTGCAGTGTCACCTTTCCTCTCAGAAAGGACTTGTATAAAGGATTTGTATATCGTTTCAGCCTCTTGCTAAGGTCACCATTTAAGTCTTTGGAGTGGGGGGAGGTGTTTCAATTAAAAAGCAAATGCTTGTGCAGGCAGCAAGATGTTTTTCTAAAAAAGCAGTATGCTTACTCAAAAAGTCAGGCAAATCAACCAGAAATAAAGTAGAAAAATCTTTCCCGTTTTGAGTGCAACTCAGATTTTGATATTTGCCTAGAAACAGCTCCAGACAACACCTGGTTTTCATTTGCCAGCACCTGGTCAGCAAGACTTTGAAGGCTGTTTCCACCTCTGTCACTCTCTCGGTATTGCCCTGGAGATATTTCACAGTATTTGGAATACAGGCCGATGTGTTAGCCCAACATTGCTTTGTGTTGATGCACACAGTTGTCATGCTTTAGTGTTCTACCTATACTACATGAAGGTATAGGATATAACGGCTTTGTGGAATTCACCCTGAAAAGGAAGACATTCCTCACAGAAGAGATGGAATTTTTAAGTCTCCAGGACAGTATATTTCAAAACAACTGAGGATTTTGAGAAGGGAGGTGTAGGATGTATTCTGGAAAGGGATTTTGTGCAGTTTCTTAATCTGCAGCTCAGCCGGACGCCCAGTTAAGCACCAGCCATTGATCTACTCTGCAACATCAAGCACACGAAAAAAGTGCCACCGATGACGGAGCAGAGAAGGTGACTGAGCTAGAAATCCCATTCCTGGACAGCTTACTCCATTTGTCAGATTTATCTTTTTTGAATTGAAAGCTGTTGAAAATGTTGCCTTTATTAGGCAAGCTGGTACAGCATCAACCCAATCTGCTGGAGAATTCAGGCTCAGCTGTTTGTTAGCATGTAGAAAAGGCTGTGTAGGAAATGCCTTCATCTCTGTTCATTGGCTTTTATCTTTGGCTGTGAGGATGTGCAATTTCAGGCTCCCCCACAAAGCCAGACAGGATAGAGACTGTTTTGGAGAAATTCAGGAAAAAAGAGCTAAAGCAACTATACGAAATGCAGTCTTCCTTATTTCAATAGTGTTTCTTAACTAATGTTGTCATACTGCGGTCATGTACTGTCTATTTGTCAATAGCTTGTGGAAAAAATGTGCATGTGGTGCTTCCTCCAGGCACTCATTTCACATGAAGTCCTGCCTACTCTTTATCCATGGTTCCTGCCTTTTACAGCAAGCGTGCACTAGACATGCTGAGATACGTAAGGAATACTTGCACTGTATTTGAACTCTGACTTGGGTTTTTAGAGACTAACTTAAGCTTTGTTCTTCTCACTTCTTACAGAGCTTAAACTACAGTATGTGATGTTTTAAATATGGTCCCCGAGCCAAGTTGTTTCCTCCCTAGAACATGCGTTAGGCATCAGCTCTCGCCCGTCGTTTGCTGGGATTGATAACGTGCCAAGTCTTGAAGTCTTGACTCTGTTCTTACTCCGACAAGACTCCCATGGAAATCAATGGAAGCTTTGCCTGATTAAATACTTCTGGATTCCTCTCCAAAACACTTGGCGTATTTATATCAGGCACGTTTGGAAAAATCCAGCATTTTAGCTCCAGTAAAGTAAAGTGGGATTATCAAAACCTTAACTGATGAAGGACATTCTGAAGGCAAAATACCCGGGGGCCTGCTCGCTGGTAGTGGAACACTGCCTGTGTTTGAAAACCAAACCAAAACAAACCCAAAAGCTGTGGGACAACACATCACCTGAAAAGCAGTTAAAATTAGCTGGCAGTACCCACATATGGACAACAGGAGATGACAGTGTCGTCCACTGTAAGGTGATTGACCAGTGACTTGGGCTATTCAGTAGGCTATGAGACATTGTATATACAATTTTACTCTTTTTTGTGAAAATGAGAAAAAATAACTGCAATAGAGCCATACAGAAAGAGGCACTGTAGTTCAGTAAACATTTCATTGCAATCAGTTTCAATTAATACCACAAAAACGCTTCAGGATTAACATAATCACCAGAAATAAACAGAAATTAACTTTAACGATCAGCTTTTAATGTATGAGTATCATCCAACTCTTATTTTATAAACATGCTTAGGTTTTCATGAAACTTGGCATGCTTTCTGTCATACAATACACGTTGCATTGAAAACAATATGTGCTTTGCATCTGGACGAAGCAGCCATTTGCGGGGCATAGGGAAGAGTAATGTCTGTAGATTCTCCATCATGCTGCCGTGGAGTAAATCTGGTTATTTTGAGACACGCACAACTTCCATTTCTTAGTGAAAGCAAAGGAAGTGAAACACAGTTTTCAGACAGAGTAAGAAGTAACACCACGTGAATCAAAATTAGATGTAATTTTTGAGTTATTCTGCTAAATCTGTGCCCCACTGTGGAACATGAGAATTCCGTTCTCTTCCCCTCAGGCCTGGTGGTACAAGCGTCCCAGTTGGTCCCTGAAGTTCCATAGGATGATGTGCATCTTTGTTGTGTCTCCATTGGAGCCGAGTACACCCTTGTGAGGTACGTGTGCTGGTCCCACGGCAGAGTGCCCTCGTCCTGCAGTGCGGACACAGCTTATTTACAATAGCTCTGACTATGCGACTCAAGATCAGGTCGTGATTCTTTCCACGGCCTGGAGAGAGGTGTCAAAGGAGTAGGCCCTTGGCTTTTGGAAGGAAAGCGTATCGTATTTCTCTCCAAAGTCCTTCTCCAGCTGTCCAGGAACTGCACAGTGAGGTTGTGGGATTATGTCCGCACTGTGACATGAGGAGTTGTTAAAGCCCACCCTGTGACTCACACTTTCTTTCCCAACGACTGGGAGCCCAGCTGCAGTTCTCACTTGGAGCGTTCACGTGTTCGGGAAGAGTTGGCTTGTGTTATCTCTTGGCAGACTTTTGTAGCATGGATGGTTTGCTTGTGTCTGGTCCATCCAGCCTCATAAACAATAGCTTGGGCCCATGCTGAAATACCAGGCATGCTTCAGCAACTATGGGCACTGCTTCCTGCTCCAATACCTGCCTTTTATTTTCCTTTCTTTTACTATCAAACAAAACTTGCTATCTTAGAGCGTATTTACTATTGCTGTGTAACGTACACAGACGTAACTTTTTCTTGTGCCTCCGAAAAGTACAGAGTTTGGGCTGAGGAACACTCTTAACATGTGCGTGACGTTTCCACTATGAGCTGGGAGCGAGCCAAGCCCTGCAAACACGTACAAAAAAGTCAGCAAAGCGGACTTTGTGGCCATACGCTGTGACAGAGCATAGGATGGGTAAGTGGGAATTCTTTAGGATAGGAGCTGCTGAGTTAAAGATGCAACAGGGCTAGGCAAGAGCCCAAGTTCCTGGCTGCAAAACATCATTCCCCGTCCCTACAAGAGCAAGTTGGGAGGGAAACGGCTTCCAGTCACCTTGCAGCTGTGTTTGGAACCAGACTGCACTGCAAGTTTTGAATGCTTCTTGCTTTAGTTCCTGTATGGTCAATTAGCAAGGGGGAGATATGTGTCAGAAGGACAGATGCAACAGCAATGACCACTCAACCTAGGGAGTCGTCATCTGGGCAACTGTTCTCCAGACTCCTAACTGCTACGTACAGAGAGAGTAGTCCTGAGGTCTCCAAAAACACGAGCGTGATTGCACCATGCAATATGAACAAAGCTACCTTCTTTGAAGCAGGGTGACGTATTTTAAAGTTTTAATTCTATTTTTTTTCACCAGTTGATTCGTTTTTCTGCTTTCCTATCTAATACCTCTGGAAATCCCCTGGCTTCTGCAGGACCCATGGATGCTCCTCACAGGGTAGCATCACTCGCTGCTAAAACAGAAAAAGTTAAAAAGCTTTCTGCTACTCCCATTCTCTGAATCTCTTGGAGTGAGTCTGTTTTATCTTCTCTGCCTTTCAGTTTCAGTGCTCTTTTGGCAGGAACTGTTGGCCTGATTCTGATCTTCTCTGAAGTGTGTAAATCAGAACAAAGCCCTGTGCTTTTGAGCGAGATCTGGGAGCTAACACCCTGGCAGGGTGTATGGCACTACGAACTGCCAAGAATTCCATTTGGATTTGCAGCAAAAGGGAATTCTTAACCAGGTTCAGTTTATACAAAGGGCAGTTTGCTACTACAAAGGGAGTCAAACAAATAGAATGACTCAACACTGAAACAAAAGGGGAGGTAGGGATCACAGTTTTAAAGGCATTTAGTGGAAAGTCTATAGAAGGAGAAGAAAGTGGAAAAGAGGATAAGAGTCAGGTCAGCACAGTCAGGACAGACTCATTTTTCTGGAACATACTAAGCCGGTAAGACACCTACTATTCTGACTAAAGCAGGATGATTAGTCTTTCCCTGGCTGTTGTGACTACGCCTAACCTCTCGGAAAGGGATGGAGGGATGGTGGTGTCAGACCGAATGGAGAGCAGCCATGGGAGTTGAAGTCAGCATGTAAGTGAAAGCATAATTCTTTTTTAAATTGTCATTATGCCAGCATGTGCAATGTAGGTGTATTATAGAGGTGTTCACTTGATGGGAACGTTCAATTTAAATACAATCTAAATGTTAGAATTTTTTTTTCTTTTACCTGGCTCATCACCTTAGTGTAGTTCACAAAATACAGACATGTATTCACAGTACTTTAGTTCATCACGATTTTATTTTGAAAGTCTTAGATCCTGTGATCTGTACTTGAAGACATAGGAACAATACCATCAGTCTTAACTTTTTACATCTGCCCCCTCCTCTTCTTGCTGGTTTCTGGTTGATTCAATACTCTTCCAGATGAGCAACTGATCCCTTCATCCAGTCTCTCATTTCCCGGGTGAGAAGAAGTGACCCCAGTGGCGTCCACCCTCCCTGCAGCCCAGCCGTGACGGAGCTCCCTGCCCCTTGCGTGCGGCGCTTCCCTCTCACAGCAATTTGCCTTCACAAGAATTTGTTTCATAACCAAGTTTGGCTGCAAGAGAACAGGCTGCGGCTCTCCCCTGTGGGTATGAAGCCATTCTTTTTGTTTTGATTTGTTGTTTGGGGGTTTTTTTTGTGTCAGTGTTCTACATACTTGGCCTTGTGAACTATGTTGACTCCAGAGTAGGAAGAGAAGCTGGTCAGAAAATGACCCAAAGTTGAGCAGTGGCTGAACTGCTGCTTGTATTGTTCTTTTACTGGGTTATCAGTTCACATTCAGAGAGCTGAAAGCTGATCTTCCTGCATTAGAGGCAGGAGGAGAGCTTTTGATTTGACCTGTGTGTTCTCCACATCTACCTCTTTCTTTGTGATAGTCATCTCGAGATTTCAAGAGGAAGAGTGAACTGGAGACTTTTGTAGATGGCTTTAGGCTTTGTGCTTGCTGTGCTCACTCACGGTGGGACAGACCTTTCCTGTAGCGGTGAAGGTCGGAGCTCAAGGTGCGAACTCCAGTGAGTGCTGCTCTGACCCCCTTGTCAGAGCGTTTCTGATGTTTTCTTTGCCTCTTTGAAGCGTAGAAGTTGGTAACTCGGAGCAGGCTGCCGGAGAGTGGGGGCCGTCAGAATGAAAAAATACGGCTCTGAAAATACCATCTTAATGTTGTGTCCTAGCGTTAAAATGGATGTAAGTAGCTGTCAGCGTACACAGACCGGGAGCTAAAGCTGTTTGTGTGCTGTGTTACATAGCGGGGGAGCCTTTTCATTTACTGAGCAGCTTTGTCTACATCCATAGCTGCTGCTTTGCATGCTTAATGTTATCTTTACTGAGCTCTCCTGACCCTCAACAGGATCATCAGATAGATCTGCTTAACAGCTATTACACTGATTATTTTTCTAATAGAAAATGCACTCACAATTCTGCATTAACCTTGGGATTATTTTCAAGATACAAACACCCTCAAAAGAGCCTTCAGAGTGAATAGAGCTCTCTTCCCATTTTGTTATCTTTATATCATCAAATATAACCTGGCAGAGAGTTCATCTGCTCTGATCATCCTCTTCACATCAGTTATCATCCCTCCATAGTCACGGCCTGCCATTGGCGGGTGCACTGGAGACTCACCTGGAATATTAATGTTTTGTGGGTATTAATGTTCTGCTGGACTGCTTCCGAGCTGGGTAAGTGTCCGGCAACGATAACTGGATAATTTCTGGTTTTATGAAAACATGCTTATGGTTAATACTTCAGTTAAGCGTAACTGATTTCCAAGCACCCATTTAGTGACCTACTTGAGGCAACTTTAACAGTCTCTTCCGCATAACTTCAGCAGTTGTTTAGACCTTCTTCCTGAATAAGTCTGTAACACAGTGAATTGCAATTATCGTACAACACAGTTCTTCAGTACAGGTGACTGTTCCTCACCATTTACCTCCAACTGGCCTTCCTTGTCTTTCCATCACGCTCTGTGGCAAGGTGAGCTTGTGCTCTGTATTTTGTTAGCTGAGCCTATTTGGAATAATAGCTAGGCTTTGTCAGGGTTCTTGTCATGTTAATGCATTTGAGGAATATAGTAAATGTAGGCAGGGTAAGAAAGCATTGTGGCAGGAAAATGAATTTTGCATGGATACTGTGAGCTGTGTTAAAAGGGTGTGCCAGGCCCTAATTATGCTTAGCATGTTGGGTTTTTTTTCCTGTGACGGAAACAGGACCTACGGAATTGGATCTCTGGATCACTGCTGTCATTTCACATGGCCAAGACTTTGGGGAAGGCTCTGAAAATAAAAAGGAAATGAATGAGACTCCTACATAGTTCCATATCCTTTCAACTTGAAATACTGAGACTTCTTTGTGTGACGGAAAAAGCATTAGCCATGATTATCTGAAGACAAGCTGCATATTGGAGCGGAGTGCTTCATTGACCAGATGATTTCACTGGGGCATACTGGTCTGACAGAGCATCCCACTTGGGTAAGTACTTTAGCACTCTATAGGCTGTTCTTGAAAGAACAAGTCCCTTGTTCCAGTCAGTGAAATGGGACCATTTTCAGTTGTGCAAATTCTGGGTACACTCACGCTTTTTAATGAGCCAGTTCTTTCAGGTCTATCTACCCGAGATACCACCAGGAGTTAGCAGAGGCACAAGGAGCCATCTGGTTTTTGTCTTGGGTAGTTTTGTTTGGATGACTGTACGTGGTAATTGCTCTGGTTGGGAGAGCATCTGCTGCTAGCTTTTCAACCTAGTGATAACAGACAAAGCGTTGCTACCATCCTGTTTGTGGTTTAAATCGGTAAAGCTACGGCAGCAATGCATGGTTTGTCCAGATCATAAATCCGCTCTCTTGAAAATTCAAGCAGAAATGCCCTACTGATCTAAAATCTGTCGACAGGAGGTGCAGTGCTGTGGAACATAAATGTGACCTCCACTAAAGCACCACTCTTGGTTCTGTTGCCTGCACACCCTCCGTCACTAGGCTCCGGGCTCGGTCTGTAAAGCTTTGACTCATGAGTAGGCTGGGAAGGGAGTCGTCTTTGCATGTGTGTGCGTGCATTTGTATGTATATGTGTATGGAAGGGATGAATGAACTCTTAAAACTGCCAAATCACAATTTGATGACCACTAAAAGGGTTTCTCTTTCTCATCCAACCTGTGCTGAAGTTTTTGTGCACTGGCCAACTCACAAATAAGCTTCCTGTACCCTTGGAAGCTCTGTGTATCTGTGATCATCTGGGGCCTTGGCCAGTTCTTTTTAGGGGCAATTTTTTCATGCTACCAGATTTAATGACTTCATTTAATATTTCAGTTGTTCCCATTTACTCTTTTTGCTACCAGCTGAATCGATTGCTTTTGCTCATTGCACAAAACTATCTCAAGATACTTCAGACTTCCTCTTTCCCAAAACACAGTTGCGCTGCCTCGGCTCACAGCCATCCGTTGGCATCTTTTTCAGATCCGGTTGCCTTCCTGTTCAGTGGGCTGCTGAAAGGGAAAGGTTCAAGTTCTACGGCCTCTTGGAATGACTGTTGCTTCTTTTTTCTCCCCCGATCTTGATCCGCAAGTCCAGACGCATCTGAATGGGTATAAACTGCTTCATTGCCTGTTTATCCTGGAAGACCTTACAAGTACTTGAATATGCCAGCAATACAAGTTGTCTCAAGTCCTTTACCAGTTCAAGTGGGGTGTCTTCTTTTCCTCACGACTTCCATCTCTTAGTCGTGCTGTGGCCACCTATGCCCTGTGGTGGCTGGTTCAAGCCTATCAAGGACTGGTCCTGGGTTGGAATGATTCTGGTTTTTGGAGGGGAAACATTTTTTGCATCATCATTGGTTCTAGATGGGACTAGCTGCCTGCTAAAAAACTTCCTGCCCTTTCTGACCATCTTGTGAGCCATTCATTGGAGTTTGACATTGAGCTGAAAAATGCCAGCGCTTGCACTTGGGCGTTGCAGGAATAGCAACTTGAAATATCTGTGCTTATACTTCAGATCTCGTTGCTAACACCACTAATCCCTTTTTGACCTAAGGGGCTCACCAATTTTAGTTTGGTTCTGTTGGGAGGAGAAGTTGACTACTGGAGTGAAGTATTTCTCTGGGACGAATCTGGTTGGTTACAAAGAACGTGCACCGGGGCCTGTTTGCCTGAGCACAGCTGGGAGTAACCACAAGATTCGGAGATCCAGGCCTTCTACTCTGAAACTCTTTTTCTTAACTCTTCTCAGATCATGTCACCTCTACTTGCTTTGGATTTCTTTTAGCTGCTTTCATTTGTTCTTCTGCTGCTTCTTTCACATGCTCAAAGATGCAGTGCAAAAAAATTCATAGAATATAGAATGGTTAGGGTTGGAAGAGGTGCCATCTGCAAAGTGCTATGAGCAAAGGAATGGTTTTTGATGGTGCCTATGACTGATTATCCATTTTTCCCCTGAACTCTCATCACTGAACACCGCTTCCCCCGGACTCTTGTGTTCTTGGTAAAGTTAAAGCCAGTACTATTTTGGATAGCAGTTTGCTTCTGGCAATCCTTGTGTACTAAAAAATACGTGAAATTGGTTGGAGAAAGCCCTCAATTAAATTTAAAATTTGTGGGGCACGTATTACAATCTTGGTCTGCCTAGTACGACCAAGCACACAGCTTTAACCAAACGCTGCTTGGGAAGGCCTTGAGTGAGATTCCAAATCATAATGGGGCTCATTGTCTTTCGCCTTGTCCGTGAAGTGGTTTGAATCTACATGAGTAAATAAAAAACCACAAGGCGAATGTGTTCAAGAACACAATCCTGTCATCTAGAGTTCACGTGGCATCCAAACATCAGAAGCACCCCGTTCCCGTGCTCCTCCTGAGAGACAATCCAGACTTTCTCACTATTTCAGGCCTTGGTGAAAACAACCATAAATGCATGCGTTTGGGTGACAGTCATCAATATGTGAAATGTGTGGCACACTTTGAAGTCTGTAGAGGTCAGTCCCTGGAAAAAGAAAAGAAAAAGCATATAAAGAGTTTATACAAACGTAGGAGCAAGGGAAGGAATTAGCACTGAAAGCGAAATCCCCAACTCCGTAAGTGTCTGGCCGTTTAAAAGTGCGGGCATCGCTGTGAGTGCTTCACGCTTCTGGCACGTCCACTCCCGTGTAAGATGGTCTCTGCGGCCCTTTGTACCCGCTGTGGCGAACTGACAGCAAAAGGCATGCGTTAGCTGCTCCTCGTTAAGAAAAAACATCTGAGGAAAATTTCTGAGAACCAGACTTTCAGCTGTATTTCTTCTACATTTTCACGTTCTTAAAAAAAGAATTTTTGTTGCCACCAAAGAATCTTCAGCACAAATATCTCCAGGCTTGAAAGCAAGGATGGAAAACATTGTTTACCCAGAATTTGTGCAGTTTTGTGTGAATTTTAGAGCGCGTTTTCTGTACAGAGAAGAAGGAGGGCCCGTGTCTGAGCTGCCAGCAGCGACGGAGTGCGCGTGTGTCGGGAAGGGCTCCTCAGCCACTCCCTGCTTTTCATTCGCAAGCCTGGCGCGCTGAGGTTTATGCAAGGCAGCTCTCCGGGGAGGGGACGGAAAGTTCTTTGAAGTCCTTTGTGGTAGCTGTCTAATCTGGAGAAGAGGATTACTTTCTTTCTGCCAGAAGCACATGACAGTTTGGTAATTAATGAGCATCATAAAGTTCTCTTTTTCTATTAGATACCCATTAGTAAACCTGGGATGGTTGTCATTTTGGACAAAACCATGCATATCCTCATTTTATCCCAACATCAAAGGGGATCTCCTACTGTCTGATGCTGAATGCGCTAATTGTGTTTGCGTTCGGCGGAGCTGGTGCAGAATGCATCTGAAGCAAGCCTTGGTGCAAACTGCAGCTCCCGGGATCGGACGCAGCCCCAGCCTTCCCAGAGCTAGCGGCTTCAGTGAGCGGTGGGTTCCTCCGTTATTTCAAACATCCCGCTCTCCTCCTCTCCTGCCTGCCTGTTTATGCTATCTGTTTTCCTTTGAGCATTCAGGAATTAACATACTTGCCACATCCATATCATGCAGGAAAAAAAAGGAAAGCACTGCGTTGGGCTGTTTCCCTTTCCCCTTTTGATATAGTATTACAAAAAGTCTTTCTTTAGGATTTAAGAGCATTCCAGGTATTAAAGCTCTCTTGGGTTGTCTTTTTCACATTATTCTGAAAGTACAGAATGGTTTCCTGCTCTTTATATTTGGCTCTTTTATACTGAAACAGTTGAAAAGTCCTAGTCTGTGGACTTGTTCTTTCTGAGCAAATGTCACCCTTTCTTCCAAAGGGTCCACTTTCTGAATACAGCGTGGTTTCTTCAGCTGCATTTAATCTCCTTTAGAAATAAGAAGAATGGCTAAGCAGCCTGTTTTCTATATTCTGAATTTAAGGTTTTTTTGAAGGTCAGATGCTCATCCTGCGCTGGAAATCCGTGCCGAATACAGACAGGAAAGAGCTCGAGGATGTGCAGGCGCCTTTGCTGTAAGCGAGGTTGGACCAGGATGCTCCACTGCCATGAAATGTGCTGGCTTCAGAGGAACGGTATGGTTGTAAAGCCAAAAGAGGAATACACATACTTGAAATCCGTTTTGTTTTGTTTGCTCCTTTATTATTTTATCTTTTTAATAGGGTTACGTCGGTATTATTTGTCTGGTGGGGACAGAATCCTTGTTGATGGTTGGTCTGGATGCTGTAGATGGTGACTGTTGACTCAGTATTGGCAAACAAAGCGTTATGAACTTCTGCATCTCATGTGGGGAAAAAGCCCTGGTGTCTTAACAAAGCAACCGTAAACATCTTCAGTGTAAAAACACAAGGAAAAAGCCAACTGGCTTTAGCCAGCTCAATCCTTTAGCATGATTGGAGGCACCCTGCAGTATGGGTGGAGAGGAAACTGGCAAAAATAAGAAATTCCATTTTCTTCCTTTATAGCAAAACTGGAATGGGGAGACTGAAATGCTCCTGAAATGAAAGTGTACCTTCCTCGCTAAAGTCACTGGGAAGGTGAAGTTAGGTAAGTAGAGAGTCAGATGAATCAGAATTGGAATGTTCTTTTTTTTCCACATGGTATTTTAAATCTTTGAAATCTGATAAAGTAATAAATAGAATTATTACATATGTTATATCCAGGGCCTGGACTTTCAGTCATGGTTTTCTGAGTCATCGTTGCCCTTTGGAGATGAAAGGGATGAGTAATACCACTGAAGATACAAACCCATTTGTAAATGTAATCCCCATATTTTCTCATATTTCAAATTGGAACTGGTCAGAAAATTTATTGTGGAACAGCTTTTCTTCGCAAAAAGGCAATCCATGTAAATGTTTCACTTTTGACAATTTTCTGCGTATTACAAATATTGGAACAGGATATTTGAATAGACTTGAAACAGAAGTTCTTTATATTTTTGGAGTAGAACATTTTGATCTTGTAAAATAGCTTTTTAGCCCGTTGTTTAAAATTAAGAAGACAAACTGTGCTTTGTAATAGAAAAAGCCTAAAAACCAGAATGATCAGTTTCAACCCCAAAAGAACATTTAAAAAATTGTGAAAATTTCAACACTTTTTTCCTCTTCCAGAGTGATTTTAAAAATATTTGTGGAATTTCCCACAAAGCAGAAAAATCTGCTTTCTGCACAGCTCTGATCCCAGCTATAAGCTTGACGAAGGCTTGGACCATTGTAGCAGTTTTAAACTCTTACATTTGTTTGTAATATTTATTTTAAATTAGTGCAGGGAATCACATCTGGGACACAGAAGGCCAAGGTATTTGGTGTCCTCTTTGGCTCGATCTCTACTGGTAAGACCCTGACTCTGGTGAAGAAGTCGGAAGCAACGGAGACTCACCCTGAGTGGAAGGGTGCCAGGTTAGGTAACATTTAAAGAAACTGGACGTACGTGAGCCCATGGGAGCTGGCGGGATGCACTCACAAGGGAGCTGGCTGGTATCTCTGCAAGGCCACTCTCAGCTATCTTTGAAAGGTCATGGCCACTGGGGGAGGTTCTCCAGGACTGAAATAAAGCAAGTGTGACTCGTATCTTCAAGGAGGGCAAAAAGGGACATCTGAGAAATTACAGGCCAGTCAGCTTCACCTTGATCACAGGGAAGGCGGTGGAGCAAATAATCCTGGAAACCATTTCCAAGCGTGCTAAGGAGAGAAGGTGACTGGGAGTGGTCAGCATTGATTTATGAAGGGGGAAATAATCCCTGGCAAACCTGGTAGCTTTCTACCATGAAAGGTGGATGTTGCAGTGGATATTGTTTATCTTGACCTTCGTAGGACTTGTGAGCCTGTCTCACATAACACCCTCACTGACTAGTTGATGAAGTACGGTCTCAGTGAGTGGATGGGCAGGTGGACTGAAAACTGGCCGAACTGCTGGGCTCGGAGTCTTGTGATCAGCAATACAGAGTCCAGCTGGAGGCCAGTCACCACTGGTGCACCCAAGGAACCAATATAGATGCTGTTTAACATCTTCATTAATAACCAGGATGAGGCTATGTTATCTTTTAGGTTGTTAATCCTGTTTGACCTGATTAAAGACCAATATATTTAGACTCCTGAACTACTTGCCAGGGTGCCATAATTCTGAGTATACTTCTCAGTTGTGTGAAAGATTAGCTGTTAAAATAGGCAACTTTATAGTAAAGACCATATAGAATTTATAAACAAAAGTTCCATTATCCCTCTCGTTGGTTTGTGCTGCAGAAAAGAATTTGTGGAGAACCATAGGGTATTCAACAATAATCCAACAGCGGGGAAGAGCTGAAGTATATTCTTTTTCCACAGAGATTTATGCTGATTTGTAGCATTTTAAATCCGGTTTTATTAATGCCTTCCCACTCTCAGTAGGAAATACTCAGAACATATGAGGAAACTGTCTTATGAAACAAGGTTTTATTTTAATAATGTGGGTATTATTGTGCAGCTCCTCAGACATAAAGAGAATGAATTGTACCTCGTGGGTCTCTTGAAATCAGTATGGAGTCTCCAGACCAGCTCAGTGGCTTAGCTGAACTCGGTGCAGGAATTTTCTTCCTCTCCTCCATGGGGACAATACTAATTGAACTTCTTCAGTTGGCCTCAAACGCTCATGATTCACTTCATTTTTTGTGGTAGGTAGTTTCAGAATTGCCGTACAGGATGCTGGTCTCTAACGGTGACCAAAAGGAGATGCCTGGGGAAGAATATAATAATAGGGTTAATTTATCATCATACTTCCACTCAGTCATCTCTCGGTCTCTAACAAGTTGTTACTCGGGGAATTCTTGTGTTTGAGACGGCTTCTATGTATTTAGAAACTGTCAGTGGATTTCCCTTCTCTTATTTGCCCAGTCTTTCCTCGAGCCCGTGTAAGCTAGGGTACTCCCGCTGTTCAGCTGGTTAGCAGTATCAGAGGGCTGGAGACGACACGGCTGCTCTTCCATGGATTTTGTCTGCTGGAGGTTGATGGGAACGGTTGGTCTGGTCGCTGGACAGTGCCGCTCCTGTCTGCGCAAGAGCAGACCCTAAGATCGGAGCAGTTAGAAAAGCTTTTATTGATACCGTGGGTTTTATGCTATCGAAACTTTACGCGGTGACATTCTTCTTCTTGCAGAAACAGAAAATACACCTTAAAATGTTCCACCACAGCCACAAGTACACGTACAGGAATTGGCTTAGCGCATAGGTAGCTTGAACATTGGCAGACATTCTGCGTGATGAGAAAGGTGTGATCTCTCAGGCTTTCGTGGATGTTTGCTTGAGCCTTGTTCAGCTTAGCAGCAATTTGTTCCCTCTGATCTCCTAGATGTTCTGCAGTGTGTAGCATGCAGGAGTATCATTCTTTTGTTTAAAAAAAATCATCTCTCCCTTCCAGGCCAGAGGGAAAAGGAACCTTAAGACTTATACCGTGTACAGGGAGCGGAACGCGTCTCACCAGCTTTAGCTGCCTACAATACCCCCACTTGATCTAGTCACCCAGTCTCCCCTTATAGCCAAGGGAGGGGAGTAGCCATTTCATCTCACCTAGTCTAAATGTCTATAGTAAGATGAGACAAATCATGTCCTAATAGGTACATTTAGAAAATTATTCATCTCCGCTTAATATAGACATATAAAATAGGTGACATGAACCACCTATTTCTCTCCATTGACTCTAGAGGGAGATGGACCTGTTGGAGAGGGTCCAGAGGAGGCCACGAAGATGATGAGAGGGCTGGAGCACCTCTCCTGTGAGGCCAGGCTGAGAGAGCTGGGGCTGTTCAGCCTGGAGAAGAGGAGGCTCCAGGGAGACCTTAGAGCGGCCTTCCAGTGCCCAAAGGGGGCTGCAGGAAAGACGGGGAGAAACTCTTCAGCAGGGCCTGGTGTGATAGGACAAGAGGTAATGGTTTTAAAATAGAGGGAGAAAGATTCAGACTGGATTTAAGGAAAAAATTTTTTACACTGAGGGTTGTAGAACACTGGCCCAGGTTGCCCAGAGAGGCGGTGGATGTTCCATGGCCAGGTTGGATGAGGCTCTGAGCAACCTGATCTGGCTGGAGATGTCCCTGCTCCTTGCAGGGGGGTTGGACTGGATGGCCCTGAAAAGTCCCTGCCAACCCAAACCATTCTGTGATTCTATGATTCTATGAATTCTACCTAGTATGTTTTCAGGAATTTGTATTTTTTTTCAATCTAAATTTGGTTGAATGAATAAGACACTGGGCTATTCTTGCATGAAGGCAGCATTAGCCTCAGTGATCCAGCCCACAGTCCTACAACTTCCTCAAAATACTGCACGAGTCCTAGAGGGAAAGATTCCCTTAAGACGTTGCAAGAAACTCCCACAAATGAGGGCAGTAGGTAGTGCGGTGAGGAAGTTCGGGGTGCATGGTTAACGTGCCAGAGGTCTTTCACTTCTCTGACCTTCTACTGATGGACCAGAGGTGAAAAGGAAAGCCTGCTATGATGCCCCCAGCCTTTGCAGGATGCTGGCAGAAGTGCTGCCTTGGTTAGACGTGGTCTGGTGCTAGTTCAAAACCACCATGGCAAAATTCCTGAATGCCAGGAGAAGAATTGGGGGCTTGCTAGTTTTATGCAAATCCCAGAATTCCTGTAGCTTCTGTCATGTATTTGAAAATACACAATGCAAAAGGACACAGAGTGTGGAGCAGAGCAGCAAAGTGGATCTCCGTGGGTTATCTTTACTTCACTCAAACGAGCGTAGCCCATCTGAACGCAGAGATTATGTCATTAACGCCATAGGAAAGTGCTGTGGAGAAAGACTGAAGAGGCCACGGATAGAGCACTCAACTAGATCGATGTGCAACATGCTGGGTGGGTGCAAAGTCTTGTAACAGTGACGGTTAACGGTAAAAGAAAATCAGAGAAGTATAAATTAAATGTTCGAAGAGTTTACTTGGCCGTCTCGTATCTGTCCATCTGCCAGGGCTTCAGAAGTTTCCTGGTAGGAGTGAGAAACACTTTGGTGTTAAGCTCATTTAAGCCAGGTCTTATCTGTATGAGCCAGTCTTGTGGCTCCATTGGATGCATCATAAGAGAAAAAAGTAAGTGAATTTTGAAAACAAAGCGGCTTTTCGCAGCAAAGTTTAGAGAAGACAGGTGAGCAACACGGGCCGTTTAGCTCCAGCTGTTTGTGCTGTGCCGCGTGCACCAACGTCATTGAGCTGTGATGGTGACTTCTGTTTTCCTTGCAAGGAATTCAGTGCACGCAGGGCTCAGCCTGTGTCTCATCACCCGCAGCGTGCGTACGTGCTGTGGGGCACCCTTTCCTTCTGCTGCGTACCTCCACCTCCCTAGGTCCCTGTCCGAGGTGAGCCTACTGCCGATCCAACAGCACAAACGCCGAGTGTTGAGCCAGGCCCGTGCTGTCTGTTTCC
Organism: Ardeotis arabs; assembly: GCA_011801015.1. Taxonomy (NCBI): domain Eukaryota; kingdom Metazoa; phylum Chordata; class Aves; order Otidiformes; family Otididae; genus Ardeotis; species Ardeotis arabs. Next base: position 68,819 of record JAAGAY010142090.1, read on the forward strand.
CTCGGACGGAGCTGCGCTGAACCCGTGGTTTGGATCTTTTCCATTTAAGGCCTGTGCAATTCATCACCCAGTCAGTAGGCCACGGGCAGCCAGGGCCTGCTCTGTGTCCGGCGGAGCAGAAACACGCACACCGACATGGAGAACGGCCGTTGTCCTCGCCACCGCGCCCCACCTCCGCGTCACAGTACGCCTGCTGCGTCACAGCTCTGCATCCACACCGTGCCCTGGTGCACACCGAGTGTCTGGGGGGAAAATCGGTAGTAACCAAGATTCCACGTGTAAGCGACATAAAAACAGACCTGAAAGTTCATTTTCCTGTACCTTAACATCCAGAGGAAGGCATTCTTTTTCAGCCAAGTTTATTTTAGAATGATGAAACACTCGTGGCGAGTTACTGGTGCCAGGTTCGTACAGTGACACGGTGGCCCAGGCGTGTTTTCTAGAGTAAAGTTTTCTCTCTCAGTATGAGATGGTTATGAGATTGCCAAAATGCTTTGGAATTGTTGTAGTTCACCCAGAGCTTAAAAGATAGCTTTACTAACAATTTTTTATCATTTTCTGATCTCTATTAAGTTAAACACTTCTTACACTTATTTGTATGCACAGCACCAACCCTGCTTACTATAGCAACAGAACTTCAACAAATTTTATGCTTATTTTTTAAAAAACAAGCAAAACTGACATAGAAGTGCTGTGCTGAACCAACACACACTGAATTCAAGCCTTTCACGTTTCCTGAGAGCTTTGTAAAGGCTATCGTGTTGAAAATCAGGCCTGGGGGTCTGTCCAACTCCATCGTTTCAAATCTGCTGGTTCCAGAGGTGGAGCCTAAATACAAAATACAGGTGCAGGTCCTGACTCCTGTGTTCTCTTTCCAAAGTTCATGCCTTTGTTGACATGTGACAGTGTCACTAAGGGTATAAGACCTTACCAGGCCATAGCTGTAAATAATAGGGCGGCGATCGAGCATCTTTCTTTCTCCTTCCTCTGCTCCTCGCTGTGGGTTGCCGCTTTGTCAGAAGTGACTTTACACAAGCTTTGTGTGCCACGTCTGACCAGTCCTACTCTGTTCTCCTGCCGGTTATTTTTCCAGACCCTTTTCTTAGAGAGAAAAGCAACAGCAAGTTACAAAACAAAAAATAAAAACAAAAAAAAATGCAGCTTCTTGGAATTTAAAAGAACTCCAACGACATTAGGCAGGCCGCGGCAGAGCGGCGGAGCTCAGCTGGCTCACTGGCCAGTGGCCGTTTGCTGTAATACACGCCCCGCTTCTTTTGTCCCATGCCACCAATGTCCTCCAGCATGGATATGAAAAGTCGTAGGAAACGCCGTGATCCCAGCCCGCTGTTTACATTTCTGGCCAGCGCTTTACCCTCCTGGATACGGTTTAGCTATTCCCCCACCCCTGCGATGAGTCTTCTTGTCGGCAGCCGCGGTCCTCGCAGCCTTGGAACATTGTTTTTGGACACAAACAGACACGAGTTATTAGAAGACAAGATCAAAGGCGGCGTCCCACTGTCTTCCTTTCAATGCTCCCATTGTGTTTGTATGCTGAAGCCTGCGAGCGAGCTGGAACCAGAGACGGGGGAGAGGGGGGAGGAAACCTTGGTACAAAGGTACTTGTCACGGAGAGAAGCCCATAAAAGATGATGTGAGAAAAGACACCAGGTGGAGTATAAACCGCCCTCATTGTTAAGAAATGCAAATAAAAATCCTCTCCTATATTAAAACTTTCTTACTTGTCATTTCTGGGGTGCTAAAGGAAAGGTTCGGATTATTGAAGTCATGGCACTGCTTTTTACTTGGCTTCTTTTCTTTTTCTGAAAGCACACCGTACCTGATGTCGGCAAAAGTTATTTTTCCTCTTTCTCTGCATATTGTTATAGTTGTTAGCAAATTTCATCTCAGCAAAATATCTGCTGGAAAAAAAACCCTTAGAAAAATCACACTTTCCAGTATCCCAAGGAGTGCCCTGTTTATGAAGGCCATCCGCAGGGTTTTGGATTTGTAAATAAACTGCAAATTCATTTTATCTAGGAGGGAACTGTGTTTTCCTTGGGGAAACTTTGACAGAAGAATTCCTGGTAATTCTGCATGATCTCTGAATTCTTTCTGGTGGATCTGCAGTCAGGTTCCAAGAGAGAGATTCCAGATCCAACACCCATTAAAATCTACTGAAAAAGCCAGTTGCTTCTCAATTGCTGGGAAAGCCTGAACTCAGGCCTTCCCTGAAGGCAGCTGCTGGTGTGGGCTTTCAGAGCAAGCAATGGTGAGAACCAAGATTAACCGGGCACGCGCATCCTCGTCGTGGTGGATTCTTCCATTTTAAGACCAGATTCATTTAAGATGAGATTCATTTCCCTGAACGCAACGGCAGGAAGATGTGATGCTACCTGAAGAGGAGGATTTTGATGGAGACAGTGCAGAGGGCACCTGGCTGTCTCCTGGTTGTCAGCAGCAGCTCATCTACTGAGTCAGCACTTGTCACCCTGAACTACCAACCCTTAAACCCCACAGGTATCCCTGTGTGATGGTTTTTCTTGGCTTTGAAGAGAGGTGAAAGAGAAAATACTTTGATGATGGAGACTATATCCACTGAAGTATGGAGACGTAGTGTTTTAACGGTTTGGGTCTGTGAAGTTTGCCAGGGTTTTCTCCAGCCGATCACCACAGGCTCTCAGAAGAAGTATAGGGATAATCTTGGAGAAGGCCTGGAAAAATTTCTCATGGTACCTGAGCATGTGCAATATCTGGTGCACTTACACAGGAGGGCAAGTGACATAGTGAATGTGCTCATTTGTGATACACATCTTTCTGCTGCACAGACACTGTTTGAACTTGCTGATTGGTCTTTCTTCCCCCCTAGGACCAGGGCAGTTGCTGACATCCTGAAAAAAAAACACAAAGAAAACCTGTGAAGCAAGTAGGTTTGGAGTTGAAAGGATGCCACAGTGCAGACTCATGCCAAAGCTTTGAGGCAATAAGCCAAGGCTGCAGAGTTGCTAAAGCTGGTAGGTGCCAGATTGCAAAAATGCCCGAGGCAAAAGTGCTGAAAAATCTGCCAGGACCATAGGTACCAAAGACAAAGACCCAGGAGCTGCAACAGTGTCTTGTGACAGGCCTCCCATTTGTGTGGGTGGGGAGTGAGCGATCAAAGCACTCCTACGGTCACCAAAAGGAAATTTAAATGTTATTAAAAGGATCAGTCGTACCTGCAAGAGCGGGATTGTGACCCTCAGCGCATCAGCAGGGCAGTAATTGGAGCAGTTGTTGAAGAGGTGGTGTGGCTGTGGGCAGTTCTTGGCTGATGGAGTAAAGGGGATTGCTTGGAAGGCGGCTGAAATGGAGGTTGAGGGTGGTTTGTGACTCCCCCTGTGATTTCGAGAGCTACGGGGTCCAAAATTCTGTATCATCCTGGATCCTGGAAATCTTAAGACGTATTTCATGTGTCTTATAAAACAGATATATTTCAAATTGTCCCTGACAAGGGTGCTGAGAGCACCAGAATCATAGAATCGTTAGGGTTGGAAGGGACCTTCAAAGGTCATCTAGTCCAAGCACTGAAGCATCTTTAAAACATTTGAATTTAAATTTAAAGATGCTTCTAAAGAAGAAGCATCTTTAGAAACAGGCAATCCTATATGTTTTTCCTTTCACAACTGAGCAGCCTTTTCTTAAAAGGCCTCTGCCAAACATAGACATAGATTATCTAACGCAGAGGAGAGGCAGCACAGGTTTCACTTTACTGTCTCTGTGTGCAGAGTTTTTTGAGAATTACATGTTTTTTCCACTTTAAAAAGCACAGTTCAGCCCTCACTTCTGCTGGAGGTGGTCCAGGACGACCTGCGCACCATTTCCAGGTGGAACAGCATCCATCCGAGCCCTTGGGAGGCCAGTGCCAGACTCCCTTCATCCAGCTGGGTGGGAACGGGGCAGGAGAGGGGACGAAAAGGGAGGAGGTAAAGCTGAAGGCCTGGAAAGCGGTGTCCTACCACTGACCCCACTACCCAGACAGGAAAATCTGTGCGAGTCTTTCATCTCTCGTGTGTATTTGCCCTCCTCCCTCTGCTCCTGCCTGGCAAAGGGGGTGCATCTCTGCGGTGGGTGTCGGTGGCTCTGGCACGTGGCTCGTGTCCTGCGCATGGCTGGGCCTTGAGTCTGAACCTTTTCAACGCTGGTTTACTTTCCCACACTAGCGTTTATTTTTGCCTGCTGTTCTGCAGCTAAGATGCAAATATAGACTCAAACCAGACGTGCTGTTTTGGCTGAAATCATTGCACGGAAGTCCTCCTCTCTTTGTCAGGACATCAGAGCAACCTTCAGTGGTACACACAAGGTTCTCCTCAATCTAACTGATGATACAACTCTTGCTCTTGCAAGTACTGTCATTAATTTTGCTATGCAATATTGAAAATTAATTCCCGGAGTGGTCTTGTTCCCTCGTTCCTTGGCTAAGACGCATTTATTTCCTATCATCAAGTAGTTTATGTGCTATCGAGGTTCAAAAGGCTTTTCCGTCCGCTGAAAAGGTAGCGCGTAGTCAGCACTAATGAAAGGGCAATGAATAATACTCTACGTCATGGCTTTCGAACTTCAAGAATTCCACTGGGGTCACTGGGTGGAATTAGAGATCCTTTCATCATCAGCGCAGTTTTATGAATGGTGTACTTCACTCTGATATTTTACTAGACGTCACTGCTTAACACACTTCTGGCTCCAGGAAGGGAAAACAAAAGGCTTTGTGTGTCTGGAGGTCCCTGCAGTTTTGACGATCATTATAATTCTGTCGAGTCAAATCCTGAGCTCCCTGATTAGTTGTCATACCCTGCTAAATCCTCCTGAAATCAACTGGAATTGAGCAAAACTGAGCAAAAACACGCTAAGAATCTCAAGGTTTGGCCCTTTAAGGGTAGTGAAAACGTTCTCTCTCCCAGGGGGAGGAAGAAATGGCTGCACTTGTGATTCCTTCTCGATACCAGCCCGTGTTTGCGTTACTCCCATGCCCAAGTGTTGCAACCACGCATCCCATCGTATGCAGAGCCAGTTACCGATGTTTGGGATTCTTCTGTCAGATTTCCTCTCCTGTGAGAACCTTGGTTTTGCAGGGTACATCACTGACAGTCATTAAAACGGGCTTGCTTTACACTGTAACGAGTGTCGCGGATGTGACAGCAGTACTGCGCAACGGTGACCGTGCTACAAGTGCAAGTCCCCTCGCCTCCATCACCGGGACACAAGCAGACCTCTGTAATCTGCTCGGAACGCAAGGGCTTCTTCCCCCGGCCGCTTGCTCAGACCTGCCAAACTCGTGACGTTTCTAAGGCCCCATTTTGTTCCCAAGAGCTGAATGCTGGGGGCACCGCCTTACAAAATAAATTAATAAATCCACACCGTTTGGGGGGCACTTCCACCAAGGCGTTCTCCATTTCTCAATAGGTGATATCCCAAATAAAACATGTGCTGATGAAGTTAAAAAAGGGTGCTCAGGCATATGCCATGCTGGGGAGAAAATAAAATTGGTATTACAATTGAGAATTTCTTAATATGCAGCAGAGTTTCTGCAGGTTTTCACCGTCTAGGTGAGGCTCGTGCCCCAAGGCGCCCGCTGCATCTACATCACTTTCTTCCCCCCTTTCTCCTCCCCAAAACAAGAGGCAATCTTCAAAGGAGCAAATATGTCACTTTAAATACACAACATAAAAAATGGGCCAAATAAATTATTAAAATACATAAAGAAGAGATTCACAAAAGATGCATGTCGTTAGCTCTTTGACAAGCAATCGATGCTCTTGCAACGGCTGCGTTTCACAACGCGAGTGTTTTCTTTGCTAGACAGATAAACAGTTGAAATAACGTGAGAAATTACTTTGCAGCCATCCAAAGAGCAATTTGGCTGGAAACGGTTCGTTTAATGGCTTTCCATGGCCGTGCTGCGCAGTCGTTTCATACCAGCCCTTCGCCACATCCATGTGCTTTGGAATTCCTTCTGACAACCAGCGCCAAGCCTGACCCTCCTCTCCCGTCCCAGTTCCTTGCAGAAGTGTTACTACATATGCTTTGAATCTTTTTTTTTTTCTTTTTTTTCAGATGAGCTCCCAAGTCTGACTCCTTCCTCCCTGCGCTTGAAACGTATGGATCTGACAGCACAGATGCGGCCTTGAAGTTTTTGGCCCAGGCCCATCTGGGTCAATCCCCGCGTAGTTTGACTGGTAGTTTCTTGAGTAAAAATTCTCAGAAGCCTTCATTTTTTCTTGTTCCGAGTCTACTACGCGCTCCCTTTTATCTCTCCGAGTTGAACGGCAAGGATCTCAAGGGAGACGTGATTTTCATAAACAGAAAAATAATGACCAGCCGGGGGAAGGAAGGGGATTTTTTGGGACTGTGAGAGTTGTCTTGGTGAAACAGCGAGTTTCCTTTCCGTTTGTTCTGCAGGTATAACAGGTAGCGCTTGTAAAATGGAGAAGGAGGGGGGATCCTTTCAAAATCTCGTCTGCTCGGTTAATAATGATTTTTTAAAAAGCTGGTGGGTACTTTGTCCTCCTGAATCACGGAGAAAGGGCTCCGGACCCGACCCTGGAAGCTGCGTTTTGGGGCACGGGGGAGGCCGAGCGGGGACACACGGGGGGGGCTCGGGAGCGCTGCGTCCCCCCATCCCAGGCCCGGGGGCGTTGTGGGGCGGGGGGGTGTCCGCGCCCCCCCCACCCAGCGCGGGGTGCGGGAGT
>JAAGAY010142091.1:0-37428 GCA_011801015.1 Ardeotis arabs
AGGACTAGACTTCAAAAGTCCATGTGTTCATTCAAATTATTCCACAGTTTCTAGGAAAAACTTAGTTTTCCCACTCAGCTGCAGCTGATGTGAAACTCTTACATGCTTTGCTACCTTCAGTGAGAATAAAAGAGATTTTCCTTCTTATTCTGTACTGCAACATCTGGCCACAATTAGTTTGGGATCTCACATTTTTTGAGTAGACGTCAGCAATAATTTGTATTTCTCTCTCCTCCTCCTTTTTGTATGCAATATGCGGGTCGTACTTCCACAGGGAGCTAAACCAGAATGTAAAGACGGTCATTCCTGTCTGCGTCATTTCTTTCCAAAATGTATTGCTCTCCGGACAACCTGATGGCTCACGTACCAAAGTCCATTTTTTCCTCCTATGTCATTTCCAGCATTTGTCACCACCTCATACTTTAAGCTTTAAGCACTGTCCGGGGAGTTGCATAACTTCTGTGCAAAATTCAGATACAAATCAATGCATAGCTTAGGCATTAAGAAGAAGCCAAATTATCCTCTGCTAGAACTCATGTGGCTAAATCATTCTTTGGTTTTTTTTCTTTTTTTTTTTTTTGCTATTTGCATTGAGCCTGTGAAGACAGCGCTAATTTTTCATTTTTATAGCCTTTTAACATGAACTCCTTGTAAGCACATAACCTGCTGTATGATTGAATACACAGAAAAACAAAACCACCAAACAGGCTTAATATGAAAAACAGTACTAAATTCTAGCCTTGCTATGGAGAAAAAAAAAAAACCCAACTACCAGAAGGCTTTTTATTTTAGGATCTCTCACAGCTGAGTATCTGCATAGCAAGTGGGCAACCCATAGTCTTGCTGCATGCCTCAGCCAACCCCTGTGCAAAAGGAAAGCGCGGGTGCTACGGCGGCGAAGGATGCCATTGTCCAAGCGGTGAAATTCTCAGAAAAGCCCATGAAACACGATGCACCCTGTGCGTTGGGTGTGGTGGTGAGTGCAATGAATCACTGGCAGCAGACTAAGCACAGGCTGAAGTGTCCAGGCTGTTCTGATTTGGAAGGGAAGGGGTAATAATATGGGGATCAGGGAAATTGCTCCCTCTCTGTAGGATGGGTTTGTTCCACCTCATTGTTGCTGCTTAAAAATCACACATTTGCCTAAACTAGGGGTTCTGCTTTAGGTGCCTAGTCGCATTTCAGTCCTTAGCAAACTCATCTGGTCTCCATCTGCCATTGCAGAAGGATTTAGGTCTCCCATGGGTCCTGAGATGTACCTGCCAGCCATGTGCGTATTCTCAGACACCCCCAGGTATCTTATATGGCATGAGACGTCTCTGCTTAGGCAACTGGATTGTGTCCTAATTATCTAGGCTGTTGTTAATGTAAAGGGAGAGAAACTGGTACCTCCAGAGGCTGATACATTCAGTTCTAAGTGCTTTAGACAAGGGTGATGGATTGCTTTCTCTGCTATGCAAAAAAAAATCCCAAAAACCAAACTTATACACTTTAATTAGAAACTTAAGGTTGGATGCCGTTGCCAAATCTCAGGTATAAAGAGCCATTTGAGATACCTCTGGGTGTCTGTAACATCTGCACAGAGCTGGCAGATATGTTACAGGACCGATGAGAGTGGTTCTCAAAGAGCAACTAACGGCTGACCAAGATGTGCTATGGCTTCTTAGTTTAGGAGCTTAGGAAATTTATTTCTTTCAAATGAAGAGGTTTTGTTGCCACAATATAGGTATCTTGTGCCACTTCCAATACCACAAGGCATCCCAACCTGCCTCCAGCTGCCCCTCCAAAGGACACAGGTCTCCCTCAACTCTTGGTTTAAGAGCTCCTTGCATTGTGTGCTCCAAATTTGCTACGTGGGTCTCCAAAAGTGCCTGGCTTGCTAACAGTGGTGTGTTGTAATCTTACATTACTTGCTGAGTCCCAGGAGACTCTTTAGCATTAGCTTTCTCTAAACATTAGCTTTTAAACTCATACATGACTAATTTCTCTGTCAGTTCGTCATCACTCCATGGCACTTCAAATGCTTAACAGCGTCCCACGGGAGTGGCAAACTTCATATGATGATGGGATACAATTACTTTTGACTCTGAGGCCACTGAGACCTCTGTCCCTTAAACTAATTACAGGATTTTGATCTGCATAACACAAGAGACCAAGGGAGAGATCATTACATTGACCATAAGTGTCAATACGTCTGACGTATTAGTGGTTTCAGGTGATGTATTTGGAGGAAGGAACAGTCTTTGACATAAGCTACCAGCTCAAGTTGAGAACATATATTGTGGTCTGACTCACAGAAGAGGTTCATGATAGTCTAAGCACTTGAATCCATATCTCCAAGTCACTGCATTATCTTCAGTGAACCATTGCTATGCCTGTGGTCAGGAAATTGAGTAACGGCTGATCTGTGTTGAGAAAGTCCCAGACAAAATTCTTAGAAATTTAACCTTTTGACAATGATTTTTATAATATTTTCTGGTTTTAATAACTTTGTTTGCACTTTTGATCTGTTCTAATACCCATATTTCCTCTTTTGAGACCTAAGTGGATGTCTGATACTGTGGGCTATTTCATGGATGGGATTCAGTTAACAAAGTCAGACACCTAAAATGAGGTGTGACCATGAGAGCAAAATATCTAACAGACCAAACTCAGATGCCTTCTTGAAGTTAAATGAAATCACTTCCTAGTCCTAGCTGACTGCATTGACCATATCTGTTGGATGTAATGAGAGTCTAATCAACAGATATGCATATCCATACACACAGATATGTGAGGGTGGGGTGGCATTCAGTTGCTTAAATACAGACAGTGAGAACCACCTGAGATGCCTTGCCTCCAACTGGTGCTGCAAAAGGTCATGAGTCTCCTGTAGGTCCTTGGTCATGTTTCCTAGCCTGGTGCAGATATTGCCAGTACTCTAAGGTCTTTCAAATAGCACTGGATGACTCTGTGTGGACAACTGAATTGAGCCTTAGACCTCTAAGCTGAAAGCCCATCACTCACCTACACAACTAAATGCAGATGTCTTGATCTGGAAGTTTAATCCACCAACGTGGTGGACATAAACAACTAGTGCAGCCATCTAGGGATGTGGTGCAAATGTGTATCCAACCCCTCAGCTGAGATTTGACCCACAATGACTAAGGCTCACAAGCAGCTACTCAGCCCTGGGAGTGTTCCTCAGCTGTGCCAGAGAAAACTGAACTAAAGTTGTCTCTGGTGGAAGCCATTCTTCTCATAGTTTCTCGGATGTCAACACTGCAGAATAAGTGCCTCACAGAGTTATAAATCAAGTCCATTTATATGACGAAAGAGAGAGCAGATGGATGGAAAAGAGATCTTTCCTTCCTTCCTTTCCCTGATCCGTTCCTTCTTCCCCACCTGCCAAACAGTGGTTTCTCTCTCTGTTTAGCAGGGTTTGTATTTCACATAGTTTATTTTCACTTATTTTTCTTTTTAGTTCTCATTTGCTTCACCAGCATCTTTGCACCCCTTGGGAACTGGAGTACACTAACTCTGAGCTGAAAGGGATGCAGAACTTGCTAACTAGACACAGTTTTTGTCAAAATCCAAAATTAGGAGGTGCAGTTCCCCTGACAGCCAAGCCTCCCAGACCTGCAGATTTTACATCAATGATTTAACACGGAGGAACTCCTTTTATATGATAGCCACATTTCTTCACTGACTGGAACCCATCCTTTATACGTACAGGGAAAAAATAGGGAAAAATTGGATAAAATGTAATGTGGAGGACATGGACACTGGAAATGTAAAAGATTAGGATGTTTGGGAATATGGAAATACGGAGAGCAAGCTAGTGATTACAAGCTAGTAGATCTTTAAGCCTCAATAGAGATAAGATGAAAACAATGGTGGGTTTTTTTTGGCCTGGCTGATTCTGGGCAGTTATGAACATTTAAGCCTCATGCTCTTTCTTTGTATCAAGTCCTCACAAAAATACCTAAATCCCACAAAAACATCTAAATCCAACGAAAACACCAGCTAAAAATGCAAGTATGGACAAAGCCCTACATAACTAATGTATCAAAAAAGACATGGAGTAAGATGCCATGTGTGGGCACCAGTATACAGCTGAAATATACTCCCTGACACTCACAGATCAATAGAGACCTGAGATCCATGAAAATGTCTCCTGGCACACATTTGTCCTATGCTACTTTGTGCCATGGCCCTGCAGGTGACTGGACACTACGGTATCTGAAGCAAGAGAGAGCTGTGGAGTGGAGTGGTGACCAGGAGAAGATGTGCATGGTGGAGATGTCACCTCCCAACCCTGCTTAAAGGACCTTCTAGTAGATGATACATGTCCCTCAGACAATGTGACTCAATAGAGCAAACGTGACAGGGTATGGCCTTGTCTCATTTTTCATGGCAGGAGGAGAAAGATTAGATGATTGAGGATGCACAGCATGTATGTAGAAAAAAAGGCAGAGTTGAGCAAGACTCTAATTCCCAACTTTTTTTTCAGTTCTACCAACTGTGACAGTCCAGATTCAAGGCTCTCTCTCAGCTAGGTCTAGCGAGTCAGCACTGCTGAAATCCCAGAAATCCTAAGGTCCAAGAAAATATGAAGAGAGCACCCTGATAAAGCACATATTTCTGACCAATGGGTGCTCCTTTCCCCACTAGATCTCCCATTTGCCCTTGGGAAAGCTCTCCTAATGAGCATTTTGCCTCTCAGAGCCCAGAGCAGGCTTTGGGGATCCCCCCTGTGGGACTCAGAGGTGGAGCAGAAGGACGAAAGGACCCTCAGACTACCTAGTGCTGTTGAATTTTCCAGGCTACTGCTTTAAATGTTGGTAGTCATTTCCTGGTTATATAATCTTGTTCACTGATTTAGTGACGATTGGTTATAATAATAAAAGATTTATGTCCTTAGACGTTATTCATGAGTGTTGCTTTTGATACAGTGCATGGGGCTTTCCCAGTTCTCCTTCCAGGAGGATTTTTTTTTTTCTCCCTTTTAATTTCCTCATTGAATTGGTCGCACACATAAAAACACCTGTGAGTGCACACATACTTTCCTCTGCCATAAGGGAGAAGATGACAAACACAATTAGAACCAGAGACCACTGAATTTCTTCCCTCACCCAGACTTGTCTTACATGAAAATGACCAGTCCAGAGCTTTGAAAGTGTGAATCATATAAACACAAAAATTAAAAATTGCCAAGAGTGTCAGAGACTCGTGCTTCTTGTCTTAAATTTATTGATAATTTCAAGAAAGAGGGAGATGAAAGTGAGTCAAAAGACTGAGTTTATTCTTTTTCAGAGAAATGATGCATTTTGTTTCAGCACAAATAAGGTGTTTGGATTTGAATATTTCTAAATGAATCTCTTTTTTTAAAAAAAAAAAAGTGAAAGTATGCCAAAATTAAAAACTGATTTTGAAATTAATCTCCGCTTTCTTAACAGTTTTAGTTAAAAAATGTGATCGTGATGTGATTTCCCTCTTAATTTCTACTAGTAGACTTTAATGAGTAGTTTGGTTAAAACAATATGAATTCATAACCTATTTCAATATTGCCAAATACGCTTTTTTTCACTAAGAAGAATTATTTGCCAAAGAAATTTTACCCTGCGACACTGATGACTGACTGTGTCTGTGACAAAAAGCAAGCAGTGCTCCTTCTTCTGATTTATGCAGTCATTTTAGTATAGATGGGTGTGAAGCATCTGTAGGAAAAATATCTACCTGTTGCGAAATCTCTACAAAATTCTGCAGAATTACTCCTCCTATAAACTTTTTTCATGTTTTCTTGGCATTGTCTGCATTTGTAGGGTATATATTTCAGACTGGAAGGATCTATTCAGGAAGAAAATGAAAAATCTTTTCTCTATTTCTAACGTAGTGAGGATAAAAAGTAACGAAATTAGACTAAAGATACAGAACACTTGGGACAAAAATCTCAATGCAAAACACCCCCAAAACCCCACAACCAATCTAGAACAAAAAACGTCAAAGAAGAATGAAGTCTTGCAGTGGATTTCTGAAAAAAAAAAAGGTTGGAGTGTCCTTCACTGACTTTTTTAAGAACAGGTTAGACAAACGTCTCTCAGAAATTGTATAAGTTGAGTTCATTTTTCCTTGGAGAAAAGAAAGAGTGATGTTTTTGTCCTTTAGACTATGTTTAAAATTCCAAGATTAGAGCTCGATTTATTGCTGAAAGCAGGCTGAATAATTTTGTCTTTCACAGGCATCAGTATATTTTTCCATGTAGATGTTTTATAGAGAGGTTTTATTGCGATTTATTTGGTTAGCAAACTCTCATTTTCGGACTCAAATTAAGAAGGGCAAAATCAGATTTTAAGAAATTTATTTTAAAAGCTGGTATACAGTTTTGTGTGAAAGCCATACAGAAAACAAAGTAGAAAGATTTATGTTAAAAGTTCGGTGAAATCTGGGAACTGGCTTTGTGATGTCACTTGTAGATTTCTGAAACAGAAATAACTCTTGTTTGTTGCAACTGGATATTCCTTATTTCTATGCACTTTCCTCCAAATAGTCACTAAGAACCAATGACTGTTGCTTCTTTCAGAACAAAGACAGTTTCTTCCATGTTTATATCCCAAGAAATGACAAAAGAAGTCTTGCTCAGCTACTAGTAATAATCAAAAAGCCATGACAGGTAAAGCAAGGCAGAAATCCTTTTATTATCTTCGGGTTAACAGGGCTTTTGGCACGTGCTGTAGTGACTTATGGATCCAGTAAAAGGATTTGTATAATTAGAGATGGTAAATTATAGTCATCAAGATCAATGAAACTTTCAGGTGAATGGCATATGTAGGTGGGGTTTTTTTGCAGGGTAAATTTTCTATGAGATTAGTGACTTATATCGTTTCACGGGAGAGAGGAAGGTATGCCATGAGGGCTACAGGCATTGCAAGGGGAATTTCCTTTCCCCTTCTACAGCTGTGAGCTTTCAAATGTCCCTCCCATGTCCGTCTTTTTATTGCTTCTGGTGGGCAGGTCAGACTTCCACAAGACAGTGGAAATGGTCTGTCAGAGCGAAAGGGCAGCAAAGTGCTTGTGTGTGTCTCTGCAGCTCTTGTCTACTGCAAGCATGTCCCTGGCCCACCAGCGAGGCAGAGGAGTGAAGGAGGAATCAGGAATCTGCTCTGGCTAAGCAAGGCAGAAAAGAGCTTACGATTGCCTTGGATTCCCTTGGATTCCCGGTGCAGGGAACAGAGGCAGTGAAGTTACCATTAGATCCAAACCCCCAAGAAAGAAAAGATAGAGAATCTGTTATTTCTCTAAATCAAGCTTTTCCTTTTTTTTTTTTTTTTGCATTCTTTATGCCTTCTTATTCTCCCTCCTTCCCTCACTCTATGCCATATGAGCAATTTCTCCCTCTTCTGCTTTTCATTTCTTTTGAAAGAAATTTCAGGCTAAGACTAATTTCTGTGTGAACACAGAAGATTTTGAGAGAGGTGCCGTACACACCTCCCTCTTCTCCACCCACAAGAGGAAAGGGTCAGATTCCTTACAGCTGAGTTCTGCTGCCTGCTGAGGTCCTTTTGCGTCAGAGAGACATAGCATCATGTGCAGAACAGCACTGGGAGCAAGGTCTGGCACCCAGGTGTCCTCTGTCATGCAACATCAGTCTACTTTTCACTTCCCCTGGATCCCTGTCTATACATTGTGCCAGCACAGATGGATTTGGATCTTTCTGCAAGGGAGGTGGAGCATAGTCCTATGCCAGTCCATTGCTTGGTGTTCCTCGTAGGCATGGAGCTATTCAAATTAGGAAAATTACAAGCTTCTGTTTGTATCAGTGGAGATGATATAAATTATTCAACCCATCAAATATCTAGTTTGTCCCCTGGAGGTAACTCTTGAATGGAGAAGACAAAGGGGTAACTGCTGCCAGTTTAGGGCTAAACTGGAACAAATGGACAGATTTGACCTAGTGGCTCATGGTCACCGAAATGGGTGACCCTGTAGGCCTACTTTACTCCGCTATGCAAAATGTAAGTGCCTCTGCATGTGGAGATAGGGAATGAAGGCCCTAAAATATCTTCAAGGTCCTCTCCAAAAGGGAGACCCAGCCTAACTGGGAGAGTGGGAAGCCTGCACACTCGTCTGTTTTCCTGGAGGCCCGTGGAGATCTTGTGGTCTAAAGGTCTTGGTGTGATGTGCCACCAGTGGAGACAACCACCACTGGAAATCCCAAAGAATTTTTGCTATCTATACTTAATGATTAATCACTCCCCGGAGGTGCTGATTTTTCTTCACTAAATGCAACAGAAGCTGGAGCTTACTAATCCACGTACAGTTTGTGAACCTCCAGAGCAACCTGCCTACTTTCTTTTCATACAATGATGTCAGAAATCATCTCTCATAGCCTAAGACAAAGCAGATGTATAAGTCTTGGACATCTCGTTCTGGACAAAATCTGGCAATAGCTGCCAGCTGTGCATATTATTCTGGTAGGGAGACCACAGAAGAGATGCTGTTTCACTACATCTTACAGGAGAAAAGCAGTTCTGCACTGGCTCTGCACCCAGCCAGTATTCATCATTTAATGGCTTTATATCCAATTGTCAGCTCTCAAGCAGCATGACCTTCTCGGCTTCCAAGAGCATCTCAAAGCCATTCCCTACCTTACACAGCTTGTTGCAAGCTGGTCTCCTGAACGCAGAAGACATGACTTCTCGAAACCATGCCAACAACTAGTGTCTTCAGGAAATATTTGTGAATGTCCTAACGAGCTCTGCTCTTTGCATATATGCTGCTGTACTTTGCTGGATAATTCCAGGGCCTGTTCCAAAGACATGTCTCGCCCTGGAAACAATTAACAGTCACTCTTCCTCCAAAGAAAAAGTCAGGGATTCCTTGTACCTTACTTTGAAACTGAGAGAGAGAAAAATGTTTCCTGTCTTCAGAACAGCTAGTCACTACTCCAGAGCATCCAGGGAAGCAAGGCCTCCACAATTTGCTTTCCTCAACAGGCAACTGCTAGAGTTTTAACCAGGGCTTAAACTCCATCCCCCTTCAGATGGAAGCTGATAATTCAGCTAGGCAAGACGTGTATGGATATAGTCTTTTAATAATTTTTTATTAAGTGTCAGGGCTAGGAGAATAAACAAGCTTAAAGGCAGGCAAACCCTTCTGCAGGCCTGAAACAGAAACAGTACGCTTCAAGCTGAGAACATGTTGGGAACAATTGCTTTGAGTGTAACTTAATGATGTTAACCACTTGCAGAATGGATATGTGAGGAGCAGGAAGATGTGTTAGCAAGGAAGAGGTGGTAAGGTCATTAGTGCCTTAGGGACAGGGAAGGAACGATATGGATAATTATCCCTTGTGAAATACTGAAAGGTTAATATAGGGTCAAGACTGAGGAAAATTGTGCTGTGCTATAAAATCAGTATCTAGAATCTATGATTTTTAGCATGCAGTGGAGGAATGAGTTATACTTACCAGGCTCACGGCTGAATATCCTGGTAGATATTTTTTAAGCACTGGGACAGAGCTAGAGGGAATGTTTGATGGAAAAATTTCTCCCCAATAAATAAAATGTTTCTGACCTTCCCTGCTTTCTGCAATAGCCGAACACTTTCCATTGCCTCATGGGCCTTAGTTAGTGAATCTCCGGTTTGCACAAGTTGGTGTCTCACTTCTGCCTCTAAGTCCTATGAAAGCTGCTTTCTCCTCTTGGCACTGTCCTAAGAACGTGTCTAAGTCACTTCAGTCATCTGTGCTTGACTCACCCCCAGTGGAAAAATGAGATAGAAAATGATTAATCTCCTTCCTAGGAGCATCAGGATGATGTATGGAAAGGGAAAAGCATGTGTGGTTAAGGTAGAAGCGTGGCATGAAGGATGTCAGAATTCTGTTCTCACTTCTGCACCTAATAGAGCTTGTGAGCCTGGGACATATCCCGCTGCCTTATGCCTGGCTGTAGCGTAAGCTTTTCTGGGTTACATCTGCATTGGAAACCATGACTGCTGTTGAGTCACCTAAGCAGCACAATAATACTAAACCACTTTATGAGATACTTCGATATCCTTGGGTGGAAAAGGGCTTCGACTTCAAATAGCTAAGCATCAAGAAATGAATTAAATCTCATCTTGTGGTCGCATTTCTTAAGGATCGCACTCGGATTGTAAGAAACCTCAGTGCAGGAGTCTGCTAATGCAACTCCTGGCTTTTAGAACTTATTCCACTGACAAAACTGAATGCATAGTGGGAGAGTCTGTCCTGAGTACCTAGCAGAGTCTAACAGTCTGCACATTCATGGTGATCCAGGCCATCCTACGTTCGTTTGCACAGGCATTGGCTTCACGCTTCATCGGAGCCAGTTTCTCTGTGTCGATTATAAAGGCAGCCTGTCGCAATTAGTTCAGACTCAGCTCAGTTTTAGTTAATTAACTTTGGGTAGATGAAGCTTGTAGTTATTTAGACTGATTAAGCAATCTTATAGTTCTTTTTTCTAAGTATATCTGCTATGTCACGGTTATGCTCTTAAATAGCATACCTGAGAGAGTTGGGGCTGTTCAGCCTGGAGAAGAGGAGGCTCCAGGGAGACCTGATAGTGGTCTTCCAGTACCTCAAGGGGGCCTACAAGAAAGACAGGGAGAGGCTGTTCAGTAGGGCCTGTTGTGATAGGACGAGAGGTAATGGTTTTAAAATAGAGGGAGGTAGATTTAGATTGGATATTAGGAAAAAATTTTTTACAATGCGAGTTGTAGAACACTCGAACAGGTTGCCCAGAGAGGTGGTGGATGCCCCATCCCTGGAAACATTCAAGGCCAGGCTGGATGAGGCTCTGAGCAACTGATCTGGTCGGGGATGTCCCTGCTCCTTGCAGGGGGGTTGGACTAGATGACCTTTGAAGGTCCCTTCCAACTCTAACCATTCTATGATTCTATAATTCTAATATCTGTTGTGTATCTCCTTCTTTCCATGGTATTATCAAGTGTTCACTCCTTATTGGCATTTGAAATGATCCTCACACCTCACTCTTCCCTACCATTAGGAAGTGGAAGGCCAGCATGTTATGTCCAGCCTCCATCGAGCAGTCGGTGTCATAGATCACACATGGGATATCGCGTATTTTGGACATCTACGGTACAGACACATAGAGCTGGTCTGGTCATAAGTCTTGTTTATAAAAATGGACACTTCAAAAAGTTTACATAAGGATAAAAGACATCTTGCCCTAGACTCCACAGATGATACAAGCGATGTAATGTTGTCCAGGATTGTCCCCCAACTTTTCAGTCTAGCTATGCTATTCCAAGGGTGAACTGTTAAACTCTGAAGCAGCCTAGCTGAGCTGTCTTTCTTGGAAAGGAGTTGTGTAGACCTATGCAAATCAAGGCAAAACTTGTATGGAACATGCCAGGATACACAGCGGCTAATTTCTATCACTTTCTCACTTGCTGTAAGTTTGGCTGCACTGAAAAAAAAAGAACAGAAAACGCAAAACAACTTGCTGGTCTGGGTCATATAATCCATGAAGGGTACGTTGAGGATCTCAAAGACACTGCACCACTGATGTACGGCACCAGGATCTGAGTGGTGCTTACCAAGTTGATTGTCTGGAATTAGAATCTGCTGTTCATATTCACAGTGAGAAATGATGCAAAAAGAGGTTAAATGGGTAAATTTAAATTATTGCACCAAGCTGGTTGGCTGCCTCGTTCTGTGAAATGTTTGGTGGGTCACCAGATGTCAGGGTGGAAAATGCAACTTCATAAAACAGAAGAATAAACGAGCAGTAGGCCCTTGTTATCACTAATCTCCGTGGAAAAAAAAAAAAAAAGTGAATTACATTATAAAAAACCCAACATATGCTGAAGAATTACAGATATGTCTGTGGGAGAGCCAGGAAAAGCCTGGATGTAGTTGTATGTAGTTCTCATATAACTGCAGAGAGTTTGGAAAGAGAACAGTGCACCTGGTCCATTCTTAGGTCCAGGAAGATAATCAGGCTCCAGTACCAGGCCCAATCCCTGTTCCTTTTATTAATATGGATGTAACTAAAGCTCCTATTCAGCAGTGTGGTGAAATGGACACAGCTCTTCTTAATGCTCAGTTTTTTGCTGTTAAGATCTTTTTGGATCTGGAGGTTGAGTATCAGAATGGAAAATTGATTGTGTGTATATATGTGTATATACATATAAGAATTAAAATATATTCATGTATGTGTTAAGCAGTCATAAGGAAAGAGGAGGTCCTGTAGTGTGTTAAATCTTGGAATAGTTTTCTCCACTGTAATATTTTCTACTTTATTTAAATACCTGGTTTGTTCTGAAATACAGGATCATTTTGTGTCAGAATGTGCTTAGCCAAGGAGTCAAGTCAAATCTCACCTGCTCCTCTGTCACACTTTCAAACAGTCTTCATCGACACGTCCATAGAAGCTCTCCTTGAGGGTCGGAGCTGGATCTAAGCTTCTTATTTGACCTAGAGTTAAAAGTGAACACTATGCATTTGTGGAGCTGCAGCACAGAGTTTCACAAGCAGAGCAGAAATAAATTTCACAACAGACCAAGGTGGGAGCAAAAACTACTCTCAGTGAGGTGCAGGAGTATATCCAAATATTCACAGCAGTCTTTTGATTTCAAAGGAGATATGCCAGTTCAGTCCAGAGATGGACCTAGCACAAGGATAAACGCAATCCTCCTAACACCTCTCCCATGACAACCTTCCTCTCCCAGTAAACACGCCTGATTCAGCCCATGGATACATTCATATGCATATATATAAACCTATAGAAACACAATTCACAGCCCTTTCCTGTCACTGGTGCTCTGGTTTTGGGAAGTAGTAGGGGGGAGCACAGGGGATGCAATGGACCAACTGTATGGACCAAAAGGAGTTGCTTTGAATTTATTGTCCACCTTAGGTAGTCATCTGCATGTGCGCAAGGGACTCATGAAAATTCAGTCTCCATGAGAAGAGAGGCTTTTACACCATCTTTTTATTCCTGGTTAAACTTAAGGTAAAGCAATCTGCTGTCAGACATTAGGACTTCATCCAGGCAACCTGACCTTTTTCAGGAGGAACATTTTACCAAGAGAAAAACATTGCCAATTAATAGTATTAAATTAGTGTGCAGACAATAATTTTCCTTGAATTTCTTGATATTTTTTTCCCTTAAACCTGTCTCTGAACTTAACTATTATCTTTTTGAAATCAGAGGTGTGACCTCTCTCTTCTTTTCTTTCCATAGCCTAGAGCAATAAAATAATAATAATAAAAACTTCATCAAATAATCTGTTTAGTCTCATCTCCTTGGTTTTGTTGCTGGTCAGTCTGGTGAAGTACTGAGCTGGGAATGCAAGTCTGTAGTGTCAGTGTTCATTAACGTAAATACAAGGAAATGGAAAAACATTCCAAGAGCTGGATTCACACTTACACTAAGGTCCCTTTTTACTGCTTTGGCAGTGGAAAGAGACCAAGAAGTGGGTGGGCATGTCATTTAGTAGTATGTTCCCATGTTTACAGCACAAGTACTTTCTCACCTTTCAACAGCTCTACTTAAATTTGCTAAGATGGACCACTGGAGCTAGTGCTGTAAAACTTCATTCATCAAATGGCTTCTACTTTGTTTAGCAGCCATATTTAAATACCTACCGGTAGCAGAGGAGCAACTGAACTCATGCAAGTAGGGAAATCTTGGGTCATGCACTACTTAAGGGTCTCCAGATGAAGATCAGGCCTGGGATTCCTTTCATATAACTTTAGATGCTTAGTGTCTTTTTCAGAGTTGGCTTCTGCTTTCATACTCAGTGGAGGTGTAGTGAACCTACTCAGTGGAGATCATCATCTCTTCCTAAAATATGTGGTAAAATAGGTCAGACAGTCTGTGCCTGAGAAGTTTATTTATCTCCATTGAGAACGTGGGGTTCCAAGTGTGACGGGATAACTTCCAGTTGGGTGAGATGACTCACCACAGTCCATGGGGTTTCCCTGAAGTTTGACTGCTAATGCCATATTGACCAGCCTTGACCAGACCTTGGGAGGTCTCCCAAGACTGTTGCATCCCAGCTGGGTTGCAGACATCCTGCAGGCAGTTGGCTTGCCAAAAAATAGTGAGTATGTGCTCAATTGAACCAACAGTGCCCTTGGAAAATACCTTTTCCAGGAGGAGCTTAAAGCTCACTGGGTTTTTCACTGAACAGGAGCAAAGGAGGAGTTTGCACACAACCAGTCATTTGTCTCAGTGGAGTGGTGGCAAACAGGCCAAGGCTGAGGGGTCCACTTCAGAGTCCTCTGCTCAGGGAAGGGACAGATAATCTTGTGAGAAAGGCCTGTGAGAGCCAGAGTTCCTGTCCTTGCTGTTGCTGGAGGGATGGAGGGATGTGCTTCAAGGACAGCCAGCCCTCAGCCCGGTCTGGCTGCTGTCTCACACTGTGGCAGCAGCACAGACTGGCTGATTTTCCAGTGCACTGTCATAAACTGTGGAGTCATGTCTCTCTTGGTGTCCCCCACAGCCTGCTGCCGAAGTGAGTGGCCTATTTTGTACCTCAAGCCAAAGTTGCTGCTGGCTCGGAGTGCTGAGCTTCTTTAGGCTCAGCATAACAAACAAATTGTGTGGTAGACCACAGGCAAGTTGGAACAGACGAAACTCCACTTTAGATGTGCTGTCATCAACGGTCCCTGGGGAATGTGACTTTCCTACAGATCTCATTCTTGGACAAAGTCCGTGATTCCCAGTCTTCTGTGGCCAATAGAAACCTGAAATCCTTCCATGTTTCTCCAAGGCCACCAGGGACTCTCGTTATCAAGTCTGAGACTGAAAATGCCAGACAAGTCTTCCCGGGAACAGCTGGAAAGACCACCAACACTCTGCAGTCAGGGAACGGATGCCACTCTTCCATTACAACATCACATGTCCTGCTTCATATGCAGCATCCAGATGCTACTGGCTATGTTTTAACCACATGCAGCTCTTTCCCTTACCTGTCATCATCTCCAAGAACCTGGCACCTTTAAAACAAGAAGCTGAGCTCAGGACAGAATGAACTGGATGGAAATCATGCGATTGGTTTACATTGGAGACGATTCTAAATAATCCAAAAAGGCCTTGGCCTTAAAATGAAGAAATCTTCTTCTTTTTTCCTTCCCTTGTGGCTTGCAAGAGTTCAAAGACCACAAAAAGCATCTGCTAAAAGACTTTAGACCGACTCTAGACTCCAGAGCAACTGTAAATAGCCCTTAATTCCCAAAGTAGAGAGTGAGTAGATTCTTCCCTTTGGATATTCTGGACAGAAATCAAACTCAGAGCATAGGACAAGTAGGAGTCCTTCATGTCCTCTAAGTCCAGTCTCCTACCATCTCACACTTCCAAATGGATCAGTAGAAAATCCATGCTGTGTCCAGAACATATCACAAGCCACAAAATGCTTTCCTACTGCCTGACACAATCTCTGCAACAGAGACCAAAAGACTCCTAGGTTCAAAGAGAGATGGAGGTGGAGATAACACACAGCAGTATGGCCAGGCCCTATGTTCACACAGTTGAAGAGTAAATTAAAAAAAAAATCAAAAGAAAAAATGTCCAAAACCTCCAGGAAAGCAGGATGATGTTATCCTAGAGGAAACAGTGACGAAGGGGCATATTGATATCTCCAAGGGGCAGTTTACTGTAAGGAGCAAAGTCTTGAACTTTACTTCATCTTTATTTTCTCTGTGCTTACCTTCACTGCAGTCTTGTCTCTTCTCCTCCAAAACAGGAATTCCCTAGAGCCCTTGTGGGAAAAGTCAGTGACTCCAGGAGGGCCGCTTTTCCATCAGAGATTTTCCATGGGTATTTGAAGATATATTCAGATCTTAATGCCTTAAAATTCTGTGTACCAAAAGATGATGCTGAATGGAAAAAACAGTCTACCTATTGCAGAGGTGCCAGCTGTAGTGACTGCACCATGAGTTTTGACTTGTGGTGGTTTGTTGGTTTTTTTGGTTGTTTTTTTTTTTTCTCTCTTTTAAATTCCAGCTGCTGGAATCATGTGAGTTTCCAAGTTTTAGATTATGAACTAAACCAAACCAAGACATGTTTGCATTTTTATAATTATGGACAAAAAAGTCATGTTGCATGACAGAGGACGGACAAAAATGATCTCATTTTTATTATTCCTAAAAAGAAAATCTTGATTTATAGGTCAGTCCTTTAATTTTCAGCAAACTTTAACTCGTGATTTTGAGTGCTAGGGATGCTAGATTGCTTAGCAGTGCCCAAGGTTCCCAAAGCTCTCTCTGCGTGGACAAAGTCCTGTGCAGGATTACCAGAGTCCTGTCTGTAGACTGCAGACAGGCAGTTTCAGATTTACGTAAAAACTTATTAAAGCTGCCCAAATTTCCAGGAACAAAAAAGACAACTTCTTTTCATTGAGTGAAACTATTGTGGTCTTAACTACTTAAGGTTCTCCCACTCATCTGCACTGCAGAAACTTGTGGTAATGCAACAGGGCTCATTTCAATTAGTGAGGTTTTGTGCCCACAGGACAAGGAGCATGTATTGAATTGGATATATTTTCTAATATTGTTCTTTTTTTTCTGAATGTGCCTCAATTCTGAAATACATTTGGCTAAACTTTCAGGCCCAAAAAATGTATTAAGAAAAAGATTTTTAAATTTCCAAGCATTTTATTCTGTGACAAAAAAAAAAAGAAAGAATTAAACCTTCTCATTATTCTCAGGTTTTTCTGTGAGTATATTGGCTATTTGGGTAATCTCCATATAATGTTTGCATAGAACCTGGAATAATAGAGAAATGTTGCAAAGCTGAGAAGGAGAAAGAGACTCCAAAGGGGAAGAAAGGAAAAATTGGAAGGAAAAATGAATGAAAATCTCTTAAACAATCCCTGGTCATCAATCAGCTGAACAAAATTACTGCAAACTAAGAATACTTAGAAAATGTACAGGTACTACAAAGTGAGCTGAAACAGTAAAGTTATGTCTTTTCTTGCTGCAGTACTAATTATTTTATGGCATTTATTAATTGTACAATGCCAAGAAACTAACTTTTCTTTTGATTTCAGGCTCTTCTGTTCCCGTTGGCTGTGGAAAGGATAAAGTGCCCTGGATGTGGTGCGGGTTCGGGATGATGCTTACATGAGGTACTGTGTGGTTGAGTTGGAGATGAAAACACCACTGAGTTTGATTTGACATTTATTTTGATCTTATTGATAAACAACTAACCAATGTCATCTGGAAAGGAAAGAGGAAAGTGAATTGAAGCTGGAGGGGAGAGCACAGGGCAGTCCTCTAACCCAAACTACAAATAGACCCAGATTTGCTATGTTATGATCAGGTAGAGGCAACCGCTGGGAAGATTTTCCTTAAGGAGTTCAGATAATATATTCCAGAGCAGAATTCAGTTCTTGTGCCAAGAAAAAAAAAAAAAAAAAATTACTCTGGTGTTATTAGAAAAAGAATGAAAAAAAAAAAAATCAATTTTTCCCCTGAAATACCACAAGGGCAGAACTTTATGCGGCATTTGAGAGTCAGGACCATGAGGTTTTTATTTGGAAATGCCACAAGAAGCAATGTTTCTGTGCAATACTTCCAAATGAAGAACAGATGGTTGCAGGAAGTGCCTGGAATGGTATTATCCTCTATAAACACTCCTGTTAAAGACAGCTAACAGCGTGTTTCAGAGGAAGATGGCCGAGGGGAAGAACAGAAAACTATCAGCTGATATACATCGTATGACCTGCGAGAAGTGATTATAGGTGGCTAAATGCTTCCCAGGGACTTGGATGTCTGCTAAGGTTTTCATATCTTCTGCAAAATTCATAGAGTGGAATGAAAATAAATAGAAATCCTAAGGGGAAAAAAAAAAAAAGTGGTCGGTAGTTTGGAAGATGGGTGTGACATTTTATTGGACAATTTTATTAAAGAGGGGAAAACCTGGTGAGGGCATGTCCTCTTCCTGGTTTTGTTCTGTCGCCTTTCCCAGGCCTCTGGCCGTCCTCACCCTCGTCTGCGCTCCGTTAGCAATTACCCTGCGCGTCACACCGCAGAGGAAGCCTGCCTGGGATGCTTTCTCTGCTGTTTCCCGGCTGTGACTCTCCCAGCTGGAATGAGCAGATAAAGTAAATCAGGGCAGAATTCAGTGTTATTTCTCCACAGTTAGTCAGGCAGTGAGTTGCATCGGTTGGGTTGTGTGGGCACACGTGGGGCAGGCAGCTACCCTGCTGTTGGAGGAGCTAGCATAAGGAAGCAGCTAAGCTGCTCAGGGCAGGGTAGCACCTGTCATCCCAACATCTGGCCACACCAAATCATTTGGGAGAATTCTAATGATTCTGGACCAAAACCATGCCAGGAACTTTACTGACAATGCAATGCTAATGTGATCATGTTTCAGTGGCTGAGACCATTCTCTGGTGCTCCTTAATTTATAAGAGTATGTGATGCCTTGAGGTTGGATCCTGATGCTACTGTCACACAAGGTTAACTCCCCTGAACAGGAGACAAGTTATGTAGCAGATCATCTCTGCTCCAGGAAGGTGCGCCAGCCTTCACTCCCTTCCTCAGGGAGTGAGAAATGCTGCTGTAACTCATACTGGGACAGCATAACTAGAGCAGGTTGGTTTTGGGATTAAGGGTTGTAAAAAGATTTTGCTTGGGCTTTCCTCTGCTTCTCCCCAGGTGGCTGCAAGGAATGAGTGTGATGGTATTAAAGAGAATAGACTAAGACTTTTGTGGTCAGGGAAGATATTATCATCATCAGGGTAGGGGAGCCAACAGGATTAGCAAAGACCAGTGAGGATGAGAGACTAACACAAATCAGTGAAGGTAAGTTGCATGCACAGGGGGGAAACCACAAGAGAGTGAAGTAAAAAAAGTAAAGAAAGGCAGTTTATACAGCTCCTCTGGGCATGGAAATAGTCTGAAACAAACCTCCACACCAACAGGCAGAAGTACTTAGGCTGACAAAGACACCACGGTGAGTGTGAACAGCAAGCAAAGCTGTGATATCGCAGGGGGCTGCGGAAGCTGAACCATCGTTGTGAGGCTGGGCTGGAGACCCGGAGGAGTGATGTCAGGGAGCAGTAAGGTGAGCTTCATTCACTTGATGGGTCTGGGGAGACTGCACCTGGGATGCTCTGCTCATTTCTGGGCACCTCATTATCAGAGAGATACAGATGAGCCAGAGAAGGTATGCTGGGGGAAACCCAACTTCATGATTAATTGGCTGAAGAAAATAGCCTGTGAGTCATGTGCAAAGCTGAACAGCTTGGCTCTGAAGCCACAACATGGGGAACCTAGTAACAGTCTACAAACATTTGAGAAGAGGTTAAGCAAAGAGATAACTTATTTCGCACAGGGCTGATATTTGCACAGGGAGATTATGAAAACCAAATTGCTGAAGCAGACTGTTGGTGGCAATGGTGGACACAGCAGGATTTTAGCTGCTGTGTCACCATTGCTTTGTAAAGTTTAGAAACATGAGAAACAGTTATTCTGTGTTCTGGGAAGTGAGGGAAGATTGTTTATTGGGGTCATAAACTGTACCTGCACAATGAGTTGATGCAGTAGAACTCTGCGAATCATAGAATCTTAGAATCATAGAATGGTTAGGGTTGGAAGGGATCCACAAGGGTCATCTAGTCCAACCCCCCTGCAAGGAGCAGGGATATCTCCAACCAGATCAGGTTGCTCAGAGCCCCGTCCAACCTGGCCTTGAATGTTTCCAGGGATGGGGCATCCACCACCTCTCTGGGCAACCTGTTCCAATGTTCTACCACAAACAGGGAAGCAATACAATGACTTCCCAGATAAGAAGATCTGGGTACATGCTTGAAAGAGAGTAGAGAAAGCCATTAGCTTTTTTTCTTTCCACCTTTGGCAGGTGGAAGCCTGGGAGTATCGTTATGGATGAGGAAGTCCCTTGGTTGGTCTTTGGAAATCCTGGAATAATTATAACTGAGCGTCAGTAGTGTGCAAACCCCAGTAGGGGAGCCATTTGAAATCAGCAGCAGAAGACAGCTTGTAAGGAGTACGACGGACAAAATATATAGGCCATGCGCTGTCGTTGTTGGGTACCTTTATTTCCAGTAGCAACACACTTACCAAATTTGGTACTGAGGGCTCTGAGCTACTGGGCCAAATTTTAACAGTAGTTGAGCTCCCATTGGAGCTCCCACTGAGCTCCATCAGCTCCAATTGATGTCAACACTGTGAATATGGAGGTTTTTTATTTGAAAGGTAGCAGATATAAGTTTTAGCAAGACTTTAACCTCAATGTGTTATGCACTGCACACATGTATGAAGAAAGAGTCAGCCTTTGCCATGGAGAGCTGACACAACATTGGTAAAAGAAAAGCCTCTGTTCCTACTGGGCAGATAAAGAACTGGAGCCTGAGAGCTTAAGTAACTTCCTAAGCTTACAACAATTTTTCTGTGGCAAAACCGTGTACTCTAAGCTGTGCATCTCCTTTTTAATAAACTTTAATGCGTACTGAAAACGTATTACTGAGATGGGAACCCATACCCAGCCCAACTTTTGTTCACGCACAGAGGAATTTCACTTTGGGAGAAGGTCTGTGAAGCAGGTTTTTTTTTGTTAGGACTCTAGGATAATCATCTTTGAAGCCTACACCTCTAGCCATTTCAAAAAGACCTCCTTCCTTGGAGATCTGTTGAGCAAGCTCTTAGAGACCCTGGGTATGTGGCTACCAGATGAGGAGCAAAATGGACAAAGCACGCCAAAGTGTCCTCTGGTGGATACATCTGAGTGATTGAAGGCAGACTCGGTCTTCATTTCCCTTCTGTGGCTGCTACACTTTCATTGACACAGCTGATGATACAGGGTCCACTGTGAAAGTAATAAAATCTGCTAAAGGGGAGCTAGTAGAGAACTGGAAAACACTCTTGTTGCATTGGCTGCCACAGCTCTTCCAGTGTTTGTAGGGTCATGCTGTTCACGTCAATCTCTGGCTCTAAGAGATCTATGTTCTGAGCCTTACTGCAGATGAGCCCGTCGTGTCTTTGGCAGAGAAATGTCATAACTCTGCAACTATTTCGGAGGTGATAATTTCCTTTAATCTCTTTTCTGTTTGCTGCATAGTGGGATTAACCTGTATTCAGGACCCTGAATCTTTCTAGCTTCTTGTGCCTCTCAACCACCTCCTCTTCAGCAGTGCATATCTATGTTGTTCTCCAGCAGAGGGGAAAAAATAAAAAAAAAGAAGAAAAGAAAAAGAAAAGCGTAATTGTCAGAACTTGCATTAGGGTTATTCATAGATTGAAAGGTGTGTTGGAACGTGGACAGATCTACACTATCGCTGCAGTGTGTGAACACGTTTCTGCTTATCAGCACACGCGCATGCATATGTGGGAGGGTGGTATATGACTGTGCCTGTATGTGTGATATCCATTTGAAGCCACAGACTCTGGAATCTAACAAGGACGACTGCCAAGTAGCACTCATCGCCAGTTCATAAGACCTGTTCTTCCAGCTCCTTCTGATTTGGGCTGTGGGTAAGAAGCTGGCAGCAGTGGGTTTCAGGAGCAAACCACAGAGAGAAAGCAGAATAAAAATACAGCAAGAATTGCTTGAAGAAGGAGATGCTGCTTGCTGTTGCTCACTGTTGACACAGCAAATAATAATTTTTAAAGTTCAAATTAAACTGAGTTTATTAACCCACATTGTTCCAGATTGTATATAATGGAGTTGTGGGAAGGGGATAGAGTGGGATGAAAGAGCAAAGTATCAGGTCAGGGCTGCAATGCTGGGAAAAAGAGATTCAAATTCCTTCAAGTGAGTTTGATGCTCATGGAGTTCATCAAAATAAAGATGTACCTCCTAATTTTCTCAAGTAAGAAAGAAAGGTACTACCTTCAAATTCGCTGTTAGGAGAGCTCTTACAAATACAAATGAGGATGGTTTTTTAGGGAGAAAATACTTTTTTCAGTATGAAAGACTAGAAATTATTTTAATCAATGCTTAAGCCCTAGAAAAAGTTTTAAAGGAATATATTATTTTCCTTTGATTTTTAGCTGGAAATTGCTAAGTATTTCCTGAGCGGTGCTTTCTGTTGTTCTACTATTTTACTGAGATCCAGGCTGAAGGGGAAAAAAAACCAAAACACCAAACAAAAACAACCCACAAAAATTCTCTCTTTCTAAGTTCACAGTCAATCTCATTAGGAGTTTAAAAGAAGAGAAAGGGGGATAAAATGAAAATCTGACTTCCAGTAATTGCTAGAGATTCTGGTGTTACAGAATTTTTCTTTCTGATTTGGACTGAGGCAAGAACATGTAAACAAGTAAATATGTGAACATATGTAAAGTCTAAAGTTTGATTAAAAACTTGTTCTTAAGTATGGATTGCACATGGTAGAATCGTAGAATCATGGAATCATAGAATGGTTTCGGTTGGAAGGGACGTTCAAAGGTAATCTAGTCCAACCCCCTGCAAGGACCAGGGACATCTCCAACCAGATCAGGTTGCTCAGAGCCCTGTCCAACCTGGCCTGGAATGGGCCACCTCTCTGGGCAACCTGGGCCAGTGCTCTACAACACTCATTGTAAAAAATTTTTTCCTAATATCCAATCTAAATCTACCTCCCTCTATTTTAAAACCATTACCTCTAGTCCTATCACAACAGGCCCTACTGAAGAGTCTCTCCCCATCTTTCCCGTAGGCCCCCTTTAGGTACTGGGAGGCCGCTATCAGGTCTCCCCGGAGGCTTCTCTTCTCCAGGCTGAACAGCCCCAGCTCTCTCAGCCTGTCCTCACAGGAGAGGGGCTCCAGCCCTCTGATCATCTTCTTGGCCTCCTCTGGACCCGCTCCAACTGGTTCACAGAAGATCATACCTAGTGCTAGAATTGATTGAGAAACTATAATGAGAAAATGTTATGTCAGAATATGGTGTACACTTAAACTGAAAGTCTTTAGAGAAAATTATTGATTCTTAAATTCCTCAGGGCAATTGGAAGGGAGGATAGAGAGACACGGGTATTGGCTAATGCAGTCACTTGAGAACGAATAAATTCAGTTCAAAACCATAGTGTGCCTGTGAGTTTCTCACATTTGTGATGAATGCCATCAGCTGGGATGCTACAGATTATCCTGACCTACCTCGCTCTTTTTTAATGGAAAGTTTTTGCTAGGTGTTGTTTCATTCTACATCAGAAGGAAAGTGCATTTGGAAACCTCAAATGCTTTTCTGAGGTAAAAGAGCTGCTTTGCTCAGCAGTTCCCAGGGTTGAGTTCCAAAGCGATATTTGCTATGTTCACAGATTATACATGAAGATCCTGCCTCTGACTACAGCAAAATCAGTGCCAGAGCCCTTTGCTTGCAGGTTACAACCATGCTGGTAAATTAGACTGCACCAGGGCCCCGTATTCTAGAATTATGCTGAATTCTCACAGTTTTTAATCTCTATTATCCTCCAGAACTGGATGGCTGGACCTTTGCTGCTTGTTGAGAATTCTCCTTGGTTAGTAATATTAATACTGAGCCATAGAGGAGTGCTTTGGGATCCTCACAACTTCCGTGGGCCAAAATCATGCAAGGGAATTTTTTAGCAATTTAGCAGTATCACAACTAAATCCTAATGCTATTAAAATACCAACAGAGATGAAGCATGCTGGAGCTAAGGGCCAATGTACTTTTCTAAATATTTAAATTCAGAGTGATCGCCAACTGGAAGGGTAAAATGAATCACATATATGTGGACCACTAACAAAATGCAACAAATAATTTTCATTTCCAACTCCAACGCTTGCCCTAAGTAATACATTTCTCTCCAGAATGAAGTGATACTCCAAAAAAAAAACCTTACAGCAACCTTAAAAGCTTTTCTAGAAATTAGATCAGACCATTTGATTCACACCTGCTCTTTGATAAGAAAATGACTGTTCAATTTTACATTTAAGGACAATTTTACTCTTAAAATGTATTAACTATATTTTAAAATTAAGGAAAACAAAAAAAAAATAAAGTAGTTTTCAGGCAATCAAGTTATTTTTCATGATTCAATGTTTAGAAGAGCCTTTAAATATTACATAGTAGTAATTTAAAATAGCAAACATTGCCAGCATTCAGTTATTTTGTTGTCACAATATAAGAATATAAGTGTGTAAGTGAGAGATCAAGGTATTTTACCACAGATTTTGGTAGAATTATGAATGTTGAGGAACACAAGCTCTTTTTTGAATTGAAGTCAGGAAAGATTTCAGGAAATGTTTCTAAGTATGTGTTCTTAGTAAATTTTAAGTTGAAAAAAAATCCCCCTGAAATATCAAAACTCTCACTCTGATTTTGTAATTTCATTATTATTAATTTGACATTTAGTGTCGTATACATTTAACAGTAATATTATGCCATAATTTGTCAAACAGAAAGAGAAATAAAACATTTTTCTTGATTGAACCAAGATGTTTTTCTTTTAATAAATATTTTGTGCTGGCAGTGTCAAAATGTATCAATTTGACATTAATGAAGTTAAATATTTATCTGGTCCTGAACAGTGTTTTCCCTAAATTAGTACTGTTTTCATATGACATCTTGGAATTCTTGTGTCTGTTGCTGGTTTAATAACAGCTCTTGGGTCTTAGGTGAGTCGCGTCTCACCTCATGAGGACATCTGTCTCACCTCATGAGGACATCTGTTCTCTGTGAAGTCTAAATTCCACAACCGATTTCCACTAATCCTAAAGAAAATAATTCTAACATATGAAGTAAGTCTAATTGAAAAGTACCTATTTCTGTCCATCATTAATTATTATTATTGATAGATAGATAGATAGATAATATCTAATCGAAATAGAGGGAAGTAGATTTAGATTAGATATTAGGTAAAAAATTTTTACACTGAGGGTGGTGGAACACTGGAACGGCTTGCCCAGAGAGGTGGTGGAAACATTCCCTGGAAACATTCAAGGCCAGGTTGGATGGGGCTCTGAGCAGCCTGATCTAGTTGGAGATGTCCCTGCTCTTTGCAGGGGGGTTGGACTGGGTGGGCTTTAAAGGTCCCTTCCAACCCAAACCATTCTATGATTCTATGATTTTATGATTCTATATTGAAATCAGATGCATCCAGAATGCAGCCTACATTCATTTTAATTTTTGTCTTGCTTACTTTTGTCATTGTGTGTTTAATAATATATTTTCTTTGAAATATCTTCTGGAGTGTTAGATAATACTGAATAGAAACTCAAAAGTCTCTATTTACTCACTGAATACAAGTTTTTCTCAAACCATCTGGCACTAACCCAGTTTTGAGGAACTCATTATCAAACAAACATCTTCCTAGACATGATATTCCTGTCTGGGATAGAGACAATCTTGTCAATATTGTTCTCACTTCACAGAATTCTGAACTAATTCATTTTACCATGCGATTGGAGTGGTCTAAAAGCATGTAGGAGGACAATTAAAGAGCAACCATTGGTTAGTTTTAAGTTCAGGAGGTGCTAGAATTTAACTGCATTTGATTTTGTGCCCATAGCACAACTTTTCTATCTAAATGAGCCCATACTCCGTAAAAGGTGGAAGATTCATTGTCTTCCTTGACCTCCCCACTGCAAAGAGCGTAACACAGTCACGACAGACCTGACTCACGTGCACTGAAATCTTTCTATGGATTTCAGCAGGCTTTTTACCCAGCCTGAAATGGCTCCCATATGTGATGCAAACCAGAGTTGAACATAGCTCTCCTCCGTCGCAACACGGTACCTTACCCAAGACCTCCCTTCCTCTCCTATTGTCTGAAGAAGATTTTCAAACAATCATTTGAAGAGTCTCTTCAGACCGCTGGAAATAATAAATAATAATAATAAAAAAAAAGTTCCTTGTGAAACAGGCCTCCCAGCTGAACTGAGGGAGATGGCTCAAAATGCAGGAGTTTCCTAAACGATACAGGAGATTTGGCAGCAGGAGTGGAATTATATCTCATTCCAGACAGCGAAAATAACCAAAACCATGAGGTTTTTCATGGAACAAATGGAAACCATGTGACCCGTCACAATGGAAAAAGTGTAGCTGCTTTCAGCTGCCTAAGCTCTGACACTTCTTTTTGATTTAACCACAATAATCTAAGTGGAAAATGAATAAATGTCAAGTTTTTTTCAATAAATCTGTGCACGAGTGAGAATAGGAACCAGAATAAAAGCTTTTCATGACATAAAGTTCATATGTTTGGATTCCTGACAACATTTTTTTTCTCTTATATTTTATTATTATTATTAGGCCTGGTTGTACCATTTATTTCAAAAAACAAAATATTGTAAAACAGGCAACCTGCTAGTAGTTGCTAAGCCTGGAGTGAAAGCCCAATTCATAACAAAATGACCTGAATCAAGATACATCTATCTATTTTTATGAGTTCAAAAAAAAAAAAATTTAGAAATAAGTATGAGATTTGCCCAGTGCTCCTGGGGAAGATTTCTGCATGTTGAAATGAGATTGGTTGAGCACAAAATCTCAAACATATGCTAGCAGAAGAAATTAAATGGGCAAAGACTGTATGTCATGCTTCTCTTTTTAGGGGAAATTAATGTCACAATGTCTAGAGTCAGGGTAACGTGTGCAGCCTCATATTCAACTAACAGTCTAAGTGTGCAAGCAGTGGGTCAAGTACCCAACCTTAGCATATTGCCTTCACTGTGCTTTATTTTTCCACTTCAAATAGGTAAAAAACAAAACAAAACAAAACAACTTTGCCATGACTATCCACACCTGAGATGTCCTCCGTCTGAAGTAATGATTGGAAAAATGTATTCCCCAGAGGTCAGAATTAGGCTGGTTAGCCAACTATCACATAACAGAATGAAAAAACAAAAGCGCTGTATTCTTCATCTAATGCCATGAAGAAGTCCTTGTTATTACTTTAAAATTAAATTTCACATGTTTTTATGTACCTGATGGAATCAAAGCCTCAAGGAAGATCACATCCTGACAATGATGCTGAATGAATGTTATCTTTTAGATAATCTCCCCTTAGACAAGAAAGTATTTTCTGGATCACTGACACTTACAGCAAGGACTAATGAAAATTTGTGACTTTGCAATTATATAAGAAAGAGATCTTTCTCTTAGGCCCTGCTTCTAGAGAGAAGGTTCTGTCTGACATAATTTACTTCTAGGGCAGGGTAATATTCAGATAGAGTAAAAAAAATACATTTACTGCTACAAATCTTGCCTTGCTTATGACCTTAACCTATCAAAGCTACAAAACCACCACTGTTATGTAATATCTATTTTACCTCTCAATACTAGCTTGCTTCCTAAATTTGATTGACTTTGCTGAGCTGTGAATAGCCCTCCAAAGACTTACATTGGCTTCCTTCTGATGGTACATGCAAAAAAAGCCCACAGGCATGAGTAGGAAGCCACATAAATTCAAATGCTGTAAGAGACACAGTCTCCTTGAGGAGAAGGAGAAAGCTCTGAAGTTCAACATACTCCAGGCTCTGCTCCCTGCCAAACACCAAGCTACCTTTACGGGAAAGGCTCCTTGACAGGTTCCCATTAGCAAGGTTGTTGCTAGAAGTGACGCAGTTGAGGGTTTCCATTGCATGAGTAATATCCAGTATTTTTGTTCAAAGTCTTACGGTACTGAGTGATCTGGGTGAGACCTGTCCTGAGCTTTCTCATATCTTTTCTCATGACTAGTCATTTCTCATGACTAACCACCGTGCAGGTGGTTAGTCAGTTCAAGAGGACCCATTGCTGATATGAGAAAGGTGAACCTCACAGGGTCAAGATGAAGCTAATGCAGTGGCCAGAAACAGGAAGGTAGATGATCACCTGAAGCCTGATATATGTAGAATTCAAGGCTTTTTCCTGTCTTTTTTATAGTATCCAACCACCTCACTTGACAAGCTACAAACTCATACCACTATCCCTTCTTCACTGATGTTGTACACAGCTTTTTTTTTTTTTTGAGCCTTTCTTCCCCAAGCCTGTCACCTTTTTTCTTGCTTCATCTACTAGTCTTGCAAAGTTACCTGTTGACTAGTGAATAAAGAACGTCTTGTAAAGTCTGGACTAGCACTTTTCAAAAAGACTGCTATAGCGTCCCCCTTTCCTAAGAATAATCCAAATAGTTTTGCTGTGTACGTGTAACAAGAAAAGAAACAGACTCTTGAAGGGAAGTTATTTAACTGAAAGCAGAGCAGCGTAGTACTTTGATAATACCCTTTCGAACAATATATGATTAAACTCTAGCACCCAGTAGGGCTCTCTGTTATGTCGCTAGTCTTGCAGGAACTGTAATGTTGTAATTAACTTCAGCAGAGAGAAATTCTGCTTTCTTCGGTTATCAGCCAGCCATTAAGGGAGTTTTCGGTGCTAGCAACATGAACCAAGAAAAGAGATGAGGGCGGAACTTAAGGAAAAAACTTTAGATTTGCATAAAAAAGGTGCTGGTGGGGTTGTTAATTAGACCAGGAAAAACTGGGGAAAAAAAAGAAGTCTCCACAAGAGAAAGAAATTTTAGACAAAATATTTTCCCCATCACCTGTAGGACAATAAAACATCTGGAAAGTGTTACCAGCCAATTTGTGTGGGAACCCAGCACAAGAATGAGATTTGGAGACCAGTCAAGGGTTCTGGGAAGTGATGGAGGAGTGATGAATGGGTAAATCAAGGTGAGATAAGTGACAAGGAGAAGCACACCAAGCAGAAAGTACATTGCCTCATTCTCCTTCCTATATGTCAGTGGTAAGTTGGAATGACTTTTTCCCTCACCTTGCTTTGCCGGGTCCTGAGGATATGTTCACTGCTAAAGGCCAACAGCATTCTCTTCAGTGGATGTTTCTGTAGAGTATAAAAGAGATTTATAGTCTTTATCAGCTTGCAGACATTCTAACATTTTACAGTGGAGGTGCAGATCCCTGTATAGCACATTTACACTAAATAAGAGCAGGCTTGGTCTCTTCTTCTGGCTATCTGTGATACGTGCCTCAGCAGCACACCACAGACCTCTTTCAACCTTACAGGAGCCTGCAGATCAGAGGCTGGAGGAAAGATATGATACACTAGACACAGTAGAGCTAGGAAGCACCTTTTACATCTATACATGCACGTTTTGATATCTTACTCAACAGAAATAAAATTGATGTAAACCAGGAGACCTTCCTTGGCTTCACGAACTGGGATGAGGCAAGGGGTTGCAGTGTATGGCAACTAAGACCCAGGCTCTGATATTTCTGTGGAATAATTCTCACTTAACAAGCAGAAGAATTATCTTAGATTATTTCTGTGGAATACTCCTATTCACATAAATTGAAAACAGACTTAGACAATTTAGAGGGGGTCTAGCCTTTCATCACTGCCTGTCAATGTGACCTACAATTCTCCAACAATCAGGATCAGTCTAATTATCAGCCCCAGAGTTTGCTCTTCAAATGCTTTACTATTGAAACTGATGATTCTTGGAAGAAGGAAGACTTATCCTTAACAATGAGATACCAAGACTTTGTTCCAGATGCCAAGGTTTGTCATAACTCCTAACAGTTAGTAATGGAGCAAAGAAGCTTTGACTCTTGGCCATCATTTGTCCCGAGCTCTTTGTCCCTAAAATGTATTCTTGTAGAAAAAAAAGTGCATTTTCCATGGTCACAGCCACTGCCCATTTGGATCTTTTGTTGTGCAATCTGAAGACCAGCTGTAAATTCAGGCGAGTTTAAGACCAAGGACCCCAATCTATTGCATGCACCAGCCACTACCATGTGTTATAGTTGGTGTTGGATCACTCAGTGGAGCTCCAAAGTAGCTTGTTTGTTTGTTTATTTTGCTCCAGAGGCAAACTAAATAGCTTGTAATTACTTATGTCAGAGGTGACCTTTGGTTGGTGAATAATAGGCAAACTGAGATTTGCTTTGTCCCTCAAACAGCAGTTTCACAAAACCTGTAACATCTGAGCTGTCCAATACTGTCCTGGTTTCAGGACAAATACCTACAGGGGAAGCTCCAGGTCCTTGTAAGTTAAGACAGACTTGCTTATCCTTGCTTTGTTCGTTGTAAAACATCAAGACAAAACTAGGAGAGAAAAGCAAGTAGCAAGCTGCTCTCCCTGCTCTGGGAAGAAGGGAATGCAGCAGCCAAGAAAGAGATCAGCCTAAAGTGTCACAAATATAAATATTGTATTCAATAGTCTGTCTCCTGTTTGTACCAGTTCCAACTTTTTGATATGTTTTCACAGAAGTTAAATGGGAAAGAAAATTCACATCAACTGGATTGGCAAGATAAAAGGTCACATTAGTTTCTCAATGCTTAATTATTACCATTGTGCCAAGCGAAGCTTTATTCCTGCCATACTACCCTTCACGTAATTTCTACTTCATTCACATGAAATTTAGGAGGAATTCAGCACAAACTTTTGATATAGGCCCCATGTCTGAGTAGAGGACAGAGATTTATGTAGTATTTACTAGTCTAAATTACTTTCTAAGTGTCCTACGATTGTCAGACTGGATCAGACCCAGTTCATTTGGCCAATATTTATGTCCAACATAGGCGCTACTGGATTCAGAAGAAAGTCCAAGCCTCATTTTTTTTTTTGATGAGTGTATGTGACATCTCCCCCTCTATGACTAGTTTATGAAAAATACTCATTTGTCAGAATGCCTGATAGAAATTTTCCCTGGTTTAGCTCAGGTTGTCGGAATTCATTCTTTCTAATTTAAGGACGTTCTTAACTGAATATATGTGGAATCAAGCAAGATGGTAGTCGTCAGATGGACAGGCAAATGTGACCTAATCCACTGTCCATGAAAATCTTATCCTAATGACTAAAAGCAGCTGGCTCCAATTTATGTTCTCAAATGGCTCCAGCAAGCTTGGAAGAGCAGCTTTCTCCTGGAGAGCGTATTGCAGCCTGGTCCCACAAATGGAGATGCAATAAAAATCTTCATCCTACCATACAGGAATTGTTCGTGGCCACAGTCACTGCAGGCGCAGAGGTTCACGTGGCTCTGACGCAGAACGAGTACATTCCCCAGGGCCATTAGCATGAGGCTGACTTGTGGAGAAGTGACACAAAGTGTAAACAGCAGCCTTCATCAAGGCAAAATAAAAAACGAATGTGTTTCCCAGTGTGCCCTTCACATCAAAGAGCCAAGAAATGAAGACTACCAGACTCCAGGATAGCGTGCATTCAACTCCAGCATAAAAACATAATTAGCACGTTAAACTGTTGCATAAACATGTTTGCATTGTTATTTACTAAGTACCATAGGAATGCTTTGTAACAGTTAATCAACTCAGGGGGGTGAGGAGAGGGAGGAAATGGTTTTGCAGGGAATAATAAAAGACAAAAATTCCAGATAAAACTTATTAGAACAGAAAAAAAAAAAACAGAAAAAAAAAAACAGAAAAAAAACCAACCCAGAAACAATAAAAAAAATCCCTCTGAAAACCCATACAAAAAACGCAACCCTAAAACAACTGTCTAGAAATGAAACTTGACAAACTTCAAACTCCTGTATATAACTTCTTTGGAATTTCATCTAAATTTTAATTTTTATATTTTAATCATTATTTGAAAGAAGGACTTACCAAGCTCATGTTTTCCGGTCACAAATCTGGATCACCAAGGGGCTTAGAGTTTCAGGCAGCAAAATATCATATTGAGGTCTGAAAAGAAATTTCTCTGTCAGGACTTTTTGCTGGAAGGCTGTAAAATTCCTGACAGTAAAGACAATATAAAATCATGGGTTATACCAATGTGAAAGAGTATTTAGGCATGATTCTGTAAGTAAGGAGAAAAAAAAGAGTATTACTTTGTAAAAAGGGATTTATTTATTTAATATGAGCAGATGATAGGCAAGACCCTTGGATAACATGTCATCCAAAGCCTGCATGGGCTCTTTTAATTTAGAGAAGGATAATTACTAGAACAAGGCTCTTTTCAATCAACTTTAATATAACTTATTTTAAACGTCCATTTTAGAGCAAGAAGAAGTTTCAAAGATGACTATTTCTGCAATACTCCATTGCTGACAACTAAGGTGAGGTGAGATTAATCCCAACTGCAGTGTGTTCATGAACCTCCTATTGTCTCCTCAAGGTCATGCCACAACTTCTGTCCTCAGCTGCCATTCCTGGAAGCATGGAGGGACACTGCAGAGCTTGGAGGAAATTACTTCAGAAAATATCTTTTTTTTTTTCTGGTTCACCTGTGAAAAATACATTGGTGGCCGTATGCCTCCAGTTCCAGTCAGGACAAGTCCTACTCCGTTGCAGTACAGCACAGAGCATTTAGAGAGTCAGGGAACTGAGGAGATTCGAGCAAAGATGATCATTTTGGCATGTAGACCAAGTTGTGAAAAAACAACACCTTATCCTTGTATCTGACACTGCTTGGCAATCTTCTTTGAACCTCTCTCTTTCCCTACCTGCTCTCTTTCAACACATCACAGTGCAGATTTGCCTTACCGTGGTGTTAAATTGCTAGGATGGCTG
This sequence comes from Ardeotis arabs, assembly GCA_011801015.1. Taxonomy (NCBI): domain Eukaryota; kingdom Metazoa; phylum Chordata; class Aves; order Otidiformes; family Otididae; genus Ardeotis; species Ardeotis arabs. The sequence continues at coordinate 32,404 of JAAGAY010142091.1, forward strand.
ATCTCCTGGTGAAGTACTGAACTGCAGTACAAGAAATACATGAACTCAAAATTGAGATTTATGTGGTCCTTCCATATGGTTTCTGCCACTAGAAAGGCTGGAGAGATTCACCTAGTAATTCTGCATCAGCCTAGAAAGGAGGCAGAGACAGGATAAACTTCTACCTCTAGTTTGACACGAAGACTTGGGATGGTGTTGGAGATGGGCTGACAGAATACAGCCCTGTAGGTAGGACATAGACATCAGTCCTCAAGCAGAACTATGGAGGGCCTCCTCTAATTGCAGTTTCCCATGTGTTTCAGAGACTCTGATACTTAATGCAGTCTGCACTGCATCATGAAGACTACAGTAAATCTGTCCTCAAAATTATGTTTTGCCTGAGGAGACAGTGAGCTTGGCCACAGCAAGGTCAATGATCGCCCTTTGGAGCTTATGAGAACCACATGGCTAAACAGATAAGGTACATTAATATGTCCAGGCTGAGAACCATTGAGAAGAAGGAGGACCCCCAAGCTCCACTTCCAGTATATTTAATCGACCAAGATATTTTTCTCCTTGTACTTATTTGGGGAATTTACCCCCTTCTTTCCTTCCCTGGAGTTTAGGATTTGAAGCCACTATATTTCTTCCTCATCAGTCAGACAGAGCAAGCAGTTGTGTTTGCAAACACAAGGGAAAAACAACCTCCACCTCCCATCTCAGCAGTCACCTTTTGTGTGAGAGCTGGTAAGGGTCAACAACCTTGCCGTTAAATCAAAGAATCTGTTGAACAGCCAGCCCACTGCAATCATTTAATTATTTGGTTGGCTTCCTGTTTTCTTACACAAAGTAACAGGTACTCAGATTTTGACCAAGCAACCTAATCTGGTTGGAGATGTCCCTGCTCCTTGCAGGGGAGTTGGACTGGATGGCCTTTAAAGGTCCCTTCCAACCAAAACCATTCTATGATTCCATGATTCTATGATAAGGCTTGAAAGGTAACTGTGAATCGATTCCCACCCAAGAGACTTGAGTCGGTTAATAAGGAGCTGGCACAGGGAAAGGCACAGATTTCCCATAGGTCCCGTGATATGTCTGCCTATCCCATTCGGACATCCTGAATATCCGTGTTCATCTCCTGTCAGCGGGTCTACGTTTAGGCAACTGAATCTTAGTGGAGCTGTTGTCCCTTTCTATCTGTGCACCATCCTCTGGTCAAATTTGAGGTGGTTCAGACTGGTTTATTTGGCATCAAAAGCAGATCAGGCTAAGGAAGATTCCTTTGCATTTGCAGAGGGATAGAGAACTCTCATGGACAATAACCCCAGTTTGGTTGATGAAATGATCCTTCAAGCCGTGGTGCGTCTAAGATTTTTGAGGGAAGGTTAGGCACAGCATCTGAAAAAGCAAATTTCTACTCCTTTCTCTCCACACTTCTGTGATTCAAACTGAGGCTAAGCTCTAAAGGAAGATGTCACGACCAGTCATGCTAAGAATGTTATCTGAACCAATGTTCACCAAACTGCACATACATTAATTCTTTTTTTTTGTTCAAAAAAGATCCCATTATCTTTCCTGTTTTGCTCTAGGTATTTCTTCAGCATTGTGGCTCCTCGTTTAAGTTGTGACCAGAACACAGCAGATTATGGTCCTCTGGGACTAAGCCTCATATTTTATAAATCAGTATTCACTGGAGGTCAAAAAAGTGATATGTTTACATCAGCTGTGAAATCATTGTGATACGTATAAACAAGACAAAATAAAGGCAGATTTAAGAAGTGAGGTTGTTCTCTTAAGACTTTCAAAACACGAGGTTGTGAACAGACTGAGATACGTTTAACAGAAGCTTCTGTGGTATGGATGCTTTGATGTGGGAAGCTGCAATTGCAGAAAACAAAGATTCTTTCGTCCTTTAAACCTCTGTGCAGTCAATCTTCTATTCTGGATATGGAGAGCAATATTTCTATGAAATATACACAAATCAGAAGTGGAAATTAGATCTTTATTTGGCTAAAAAGATCAATCAGAGCACAGATAGCAAGAACTTAGCAAAATCTTCTCATACAGTAAGTGTGTACATACACAGTTCATGTATTTATAATCCTAGGAAGCAAGCTGCTTCTGACTGAACATGTCCAAAGATCTTGAGAAGTTGACAGAGTTTATGACCAGATTCTTACGGGGGCTTATTGGAGGGACACCACTGGAGGATCCACACTCAGCATGACCAGTGTGTATCGCACAGATACCTCATCTCAGGTCTGGAGGGCTGCCTTTTGCCATGGGCAGAGTTAAGCTTTTAAGCCCAGAGTGTGGTCATCCCATTTTCCTGTGTGGGAACTGTTCTGCTCTGCCTTTGCCCTCATCCCCAGATGAAGACTTGGTAAGTATGCAGACCTGTCCTCTTTCCACCCATGTTTGCTGCTGGTCACCCAAATCCTACTGTCCACACATCTGATAGCAATCTAAGCTCAGAGTTGTTGCAATAGCACAATGTCCTCCAAACACACATGTATGCACGCACATGCATGCACAGATGTCTTTGAAGTCCTCTGGGCTTGACAGAAAGTGCGAGGCAGATTTCTTCTGTGTGTTTTGGTTTGGTTTTGCTGCTACTATTTTGTTTAAACATACCTTTTCTAGGGACTATGTTCTTTGTTATTCCCATGGGGAGGGACAGTTGGTTTTTTACCCCTTCCCCAGCATTTTTTTTCCCAGACGCTCTCCTGATATGGAATTTGCACATGTTCAAAGCAGAAATAAATGATTAACCGTTTTTTTCCTTCTCTCTTTTTTTTCCCCTGCTTTCTTGGAGCTGGATGAAGGAAAGGCAGTAAGAACATGGCACGCTTTCCTACAGCAATCATGTGAAAGCCATTACAGAGCTGCTCTTAACTTGTACCATATCCCCAGTCAGCTCTAATAAAAAAGACACAAGAAATATGTACATGCCACTAGATTCTGGTATGGAATCAATCCCTCCTGTGTTGTTAAAATAGTAAAGGAAATTTGGTATTGAAGGAATGTGCATTTTGAAAAAAGGCCACTAGATAGATCAGAGGCCTAACATCAGCAAAGAGACAAAGTTACTGTAGATAAAAGCCTGGCTTTTCAGAAGTGCTGCCCCTATTTTGTCGAGTTGTTGGTCTTTACAGTAGTACGTGAAGATCTCAGCTAACTCCAAGCTTGACGATGGTCGGTGCTTTAAATAAATATCCATTAAAAGGAGTCCCTTACCTGGAAACCTTGGAACCTGGATGGACAAGCTGCCCAAGGGAAGGAGTAAGAACAGTTTCAAGGTGAGGAGCTGGGGTACTGTGAAATGAAGAGTAGGAATGGTTTCAGCTCACTTTATCTGCGTGGAAGTTATATGCTAAATTAATCTGTGTAGTTGTCCTGTAAAATCACTGCAGAGGAATAAATACCTCCAGAAAGAGATTCATTCTTACTCTCTTAGTTGCCCTTTTCAGCACGTGAGATACCTTGGCTCTCTGACTCCAAACTCAAGATGGATGATTAAAGTTTAAATAGCTGCAATCAAGGTGGAATCCGTTGCATGCTTGTAGATGTCACTGATGTTACACAGCAAAGGCAATGGAGCCAAGCTCTATTCCTGGGCTTTTTGAGATCATGCTCAATACCATAATCATGATGTCATCTTTTCTCAGTCAAAGTTCAGATGAGCCACAAACACTCAGTATCTCTGTAAATCTTCATATCAACTTTGAACAATTTGTTTTTTTTTTTTTTAATCCTAAAAGGGTATCTATACAGTTAAGTAGTTCATCCTTGCTGACATACCAAGGATTTAATTTATTTGTATAATTTGTATCTTTTCACAATATATTTCCATGCAAACTTTAAGAGTTTGCCCAGAACCATAGTGGTCTTCCCTGAGATTTACTTTTCCTTGTTAGTTTTTTTTCGTTTAGAGAATGACTTTCTGATAGTTTAGTGGTGGTGTATCATAGAAGCATAGAACGGTTTGGGTTGGAAGGGACTTTTAAAGCCCATCCAGTCCAACCCCCCTGCAAGGAGCAGGCACATCTCCAACCAGATCAGGTTGCTCAGAGCCCCATCCGACCTGGCCTTGGATGTTTCCAGGGATGGAGCATCCACTACATCTCTGGGCAACCTGGGCCAGTGTTCCACTAGCTTCCTTGTAAAAAATTTATTCCGTATGTCTAATGTAAATCTACTCTCTTTTAGTTTAAAGCCATTACTCCTTGTCCTGTCACAACAGGCCCTGCTAATAAGCTTGTCCTCATCTTTCTTATAAGCCCCCTTTAAATACTGAAAGGTTGCAATAAAAAAATTCCAACTCTTTCAGCATTTCCTTGTAGGAGAGGATACCTAAGATAATTTTTGTGGTCCTCCTCTGGACTCACTCCAAGAGGTCCATGTCTTTCCTGTACTGAGGGCTCCAGAACTGGACACAGTACTGCAGGTGGGGTCTCACCAGAGCAGAGCAGAGGGGCAGAACCACTTCCCTTGACCTGCTGGCCACGCTTCTTTTGATGCAGCCCAGGATGCGGTTGGCTTTCTGGGCTGTGAACACACAATATGTCCTGCTTTTCATCCATCAGTACCCCAAGTCCTTCTCCACAGATTTTCTCAGTATAAACTGTCTTATTTGACTCAGCGATGGCTATTTCACATGACCTGAAAGCACACCGCAAAAATTGCAGATAGGACCAATTGACTGACTGAAAGGGACATTTCTACGAAAGGAGCTACAGAGTGGGGAAGAGAGAGTCACAGGGCACCTCAGAATTACAAGTTGTTGCACAACTATATAACATGCATTTTAGGAAGAATATCACAGACATGTACCATAGACTGTATCTGACATGTTAGATCACGTGGGAAAGTGAGAAGTGTTAGTCATGACATTTAGATTTGGAGAAGTGAGTGTGCTCCAGCACTGACTAACTGTGAACAGAATATTTAGTGACCATTCCTCTTCAGTCAACTCTGCTTCCCCATCCCAGAACAGGAGGCTATCTGAAGTAGGTACAGGAGAAAAAAAAAAGCTGTAATAAGGTA